>MU773567.1:0-18956 GCA_026770625.1 Nicotiana glauca
CCTGAGCTTAATACTTGGGTTTTATTTGCAACGTCCGCAGAATCCTATTTAGAGGATATATATTGGGCGTGATCACTTAATCATTCGGTTTCGAGAGATTAAGAAGCATCTGATCTTGTTCATCCTTTGCATCTTTTAATCTAGTGTTTATTATACTTGGTTGAGATTTAACTCTTCATCTTCTTTAATTGATTTAATAAAAAAAATTTCAATATCTATTGGGACAAACAATAGGCACACACCTACATTCACACATTATTCTCAAATTTATTAATCATTTCTTGAAAAATGTTCGTTTAACGAAATTGTTTACTTTGATATATGATATATCTTGGCATCCTTATGGTCAATGATTGACGAACTGTCTCAAGAAGATAACGTCAAACATTTTTGCCACAACGGTTAAGATAATGATTAAAACTCAAGAATAAAATATCCCTCATCTTTCTTCTTTTGAGGCAATAAATATTTATTTAATAACCAAATCAAAACGGAGTAACATCGAGAAAATATTCCTGTTTTTGTAAAAGAGAAGCAGTATAAAAACTAAACATAAAGGATAGGAATTTCCAGTTACACGATCAATTTCATATGATAAAGCTATTACATATTATAAGAAATTTGAAACATGTAATATCCAGAAGAAAAAAGAATTAATCAATGTTCTAGAAGTAGGAAATATCGACAAGAAAACTATTTTATTTTGTTTGTTATGTTACTACATTTAAAGAAAATTCTAGCAATTCAAAGTTGCTGAAAGATCTGATTTTGAAGCTATTATTATTAGCATACATAAAAAGTGGAGATTCCATTGGATCACACATAACATAAGGACTGATTAGAACAAGTAAGACCTGATTAGCTGGATTTTAGTAAAGGGCCATGCATGCAGCAGCATTATTTGGTTGTTTTCTTGGATTTCCTTTGTTTTGTTTTTGTTTGCTTCTTTGAATATATATGTTTTTGTGGGGTTCTATGTTTTGTGTACTACGCCATCATTGTAGCCACGAGCATTTGATCCTTGTTCCAATTATACAAATTTCTTGTGGACCTAAATCCTAATTAAACATTATTTCATGGCTGCTCTTATTCAATTCCCGAACGGTTAATCATCTAGGCAAGCAGAAAAAAGTAAAATTGGAAAATGTTGAAGCTTTTGTAAAATCTTTTGAAGAAATTAACGTTCAAGTTTTGACAAGAAATTAACAATAAGCAAATTTCCAGTTTGACCAAACAACCATACATTTCTTCATATTCTTTGGAGTAGGTTAAAGAAGTTCTTTCGAAATTAAAGCATCGAATATTTTAAAGCAAATTCAATATGCTAAAACGACTAATATTTGGGCTATTTGTGGTACTTTACTAATTTTGATAGATTACAGTTTGATATTCTATGCTACAAAACTAGTAATAATAACTTGAATATTAACGTTAAACCATAAAAGATGAAAGAGATTACTATGTACATGGACATTGTTAATGCAAAACTAGAGATCTGAGCTCCAATTTGGTCTAATAATGGCAGTAAATATGTCATGATTCATAAAAGCTGCTATAACATTTTTTTTTTCAAAGAAACTTGAGGAATAATCTTTTGATTTGCTTCCTTGTTTGAAGAAAGCCTGCAATGTGGTCCTAGACAACTTTAATATAATTTTATAGTAAAATAAAGGCAAAATACATAGTTTATCCATCGACTTTATACTCAAATTTCTGTTACACATATGTTAAATACGGGGATAGTGTTACACACCAAAATTTTAAAAGTGTGTCAATTATACATATTTTTTGCCATGTGTCACACATGTGTATTACAGATAAAAGACGCGCGTGAAAATTACAAAATTCATCTAAAATTAATTTTTTTTGTTTTCCCCTTTTTAAACTATTTTCTTTCCAAATTAAAAAAAAAATCCATGTCTTCTTCACCAACCCCCCTCCCCCCTTGTCTTCTTCCCCATCCCCCCTCCCCCTCGTCTTCTTCCCCAACCTCCATCCTAGTTTTGTCTACTCCCCTCATGTTTCGTCTTTCCAACCAACCCCCATGAATAAGAAGAAAAAGAAAAAAGAAGAAGAAAAGAAGAGCTATCGGGTTTTGTAAAAATCAACATTATTGACCTTTTGAAAAAATTAAAAATTTTAATTGGGTCTTGTTGATTTTGGTGTTCCATGACCTAGAAAATTAGTTTGAATTCGTAATTACTGTTGAATAACAATTTACTTAGGTGATTAATTTAGATAAAATTAAGAAAATACTATTAACAAGTTTGAAACTTTGGGTTTGAGCTTGAATTTAAAATTTGTATAAGGATTTGTGATGGATGTTGTTAAAAATTGTTAAAAATCGGGCAAAAAAAGTTAAATATATATTTAGGAAAGAAGGTGCTTGTAGTGGAAGGATTGATGATACTATGGTTGTGGTGGAGAAATGATGGGATTGAGGAGGGGGTGGGGTTTTTTCTTTTCTGTATTTTTTTCTTTGGGAAAATGAGAAGGGGGGGAGGGGCAGAGGTTTTTTTTAGTTTTCTCTGATTAATTATACGTATCTGATGTTGATTGGCGCGTGTAATAACAATTTTTTTAACAGATGTGGTCAAACACCGAAATGATGTGTAATTGACACACCTTTAGAAGTTTTGGTGTGTAATATGATTCCGTCTTTAAAAAATACGTAAGAGGGATTTGGGGACAAGGTCTATGGGTAAAATATTTATTTTGCCTAAGCTGTGCAATTCCCTAAACCTATACTATTTGCAGATCTGATCATATTATCCCAACCAGGTAAACTACAGCTAGCCTTTGCCAGCACCAAATTAAAAAAATAAAATTAAGTTATATACATCGTTCGTATAAATTTTTTTAAATATAGTTCAACTTGTTATAGGAGGCGACTTTCAGTATCAAAGTAATTATACAAGGACTATGTAACTCTTTTCAAATGAGTTTATTTTATAAATACTTTTTAAAATGAAAAAAAAAATTGTTAAGAATGTGGTATTGATGGGGTCATCATATATCATTGCCCCCATAGCATTTTAATTTTGGAGTAAACACTCAAATGGGCCATGCTATGATTGATCCCAGCAGTGCATTTCCACTAAATATTACACTTTCATCTCAAATATAATGATGAAATTTAGAACGTACAGGTCAAAATATCTACTTTGTTGTGTGAATCTGGAATCAGGTTCTTAATTTATTGAAAGAAAATTTACAAACTTTAAAATTCACATGAAAATACTATTAATGCTAGAAAAAATAGTACTAGTGAAATATTGTTCAACTTTTCGAGTAGTAATAGCATTTAGAACGGACAAATTACACAATGACGCGTGCACGTATCCAATGGCCCAGTAGTCAGAAAGGAAAAAGAAGTTGTCTTTTTCCAATTTCTTGGTGAATAATCAATAATATGTTTGGAAAGCCACCGGTTAATTGGACGAGTCCGAAATTTTTCTAATGTTTTTTTGGGAAAAAAATATATTTCTAATACTATTAAAAAAAAGTTAGATAAAAACTAAAACGCAGTATAATATTGCATTTTACTTTAACGAAAAGTTAGACGTTAAAGTAAAACGCAATACTATACTACATATTATTAAAAAAATAATTTTTTTAAGGTTTCACTTAAACGCAGCATTGTACTGCATTTTCCTATTAAAATCGGGCGCACTTATATTTAATTAAAGCGAGATGCAGTACAATACTGCGTTCAAGGGAAACGCAGTAATATACTGCATTTTCCTTTAATAAAATAAAGCCCTTATTCTTCCCCAAGACAACAACAGAACCATACTCCATTAAAAAACACCCCTGCTCCACTGCTGGTCCCCCGCCCCCCGGCAAATTAAAAAAAAAAATTGGGCCCCACCCGTCACCCAGAAAACAAAGAGTGTAGGTCCCGCACATAAGACAAGCTTTGGCTTCCTTCATTTGGGTGCAAAAATTTGATTTGAATCAATTTAAAAAAGCTTAAATCGAGGTATTTCGATTTTGTTTATGTCGAAACTCGTATAGTACATGCATATTTGTATTGTTGAATATGTTTCCATGTTAATTTGTGTTATGTTTGTGTTTAAATTTGTATCTTATTTATACCCAGATTGATTTATTAGCTTTGGGATAAAAAATTATTAAAATTTGATAAATAATTTTTATTGTTAGTCTTATATTTTTATTTGGTTAAATAATCAATAAATATTATTTATTTAGTTTGTTGTTCATATTTGTATGTTATGTTTGTTGTTTTTATATGCAATAGTGACCTTTTAGCGTAGTAAAATATAGAGCCTTTTAGCATAGTAAAACATAGAGCCTTTTAGCGTAGTAAAATATAGAGCCTTTTAGTGTAATAAAATGTAGAGCCTTTTAGTGTAGAGTCTCAATAGTTTAAATATGTAGTAATTGCAAACTCTATCCAATTACACTTTACAAAATTAATTATTTAATTTATAAAAATAAACTTAAAAAAGTAATAAATTAATATATGTTGTCAAATTAACTCAAATATCAAGCGTGGAACTCATAAATAATTACTCAATCCAATTAAATAATTAATTATTTAATTTATAAATTAACAAAATTGTAAAAATATTGAAATTGACACGCACAATAATTATGGATAAATTGGTACTACCGGGCGTCAAATATCGAGCTTGGAACTCACACATAATTATTCAATCCAATTCAATTATTTTTAATTTAATTCCTTAAGCTAACAAAATTTCATCGGTAATTGAAATTGACACGCATAATAATTACGGATAACTTGGTGCTATCGGGCCTCAAATATCGAGCCTGGAACCCATACATAATTATTCAGTCCAATATTAAAAATAATTAATTATTTAATTTATTAAGCTAACAAATTCTAAAAATATTGAAATTACACATATAATAATTAAAGATAGCTTGGTGCTACCGTGCCTCAAATATCGAGCCTGGAACCCATACATAATTATTAAGTCCAATTCAAGAATTTTTAATTTAATTTATTAAGCTAACAAAATTCTAAAAATATTGAAATTGACACACATAATAATTAAGGATAGCTTGGTACTACCGGGCCTCAAATATTGAGCCTGAAACCCATACATAATTATTAAGTCCAATTCAAGAATTTTTAATTTAATTTATTAAACTAACAAAATTCTAAAAATATTAAAATTGACACGCATAACAATTAAGGATAACTTGGTGCTATAGGGCCTCAAATATCAAGCCGGGAACCCATACATAATTAATAAGTCCAATATTAAAAATAATTAGTTATTTAATTTATTAAGCTAACAAAATTCTAAAAATGTTGAAAATGACACGCATAATAATTAAGGATAACTTGGTGCTACCGGGCCTCAAATATCGAGCCTGGAACCCATACATAATTATTAAGTCCAATATTAAAAATAATTAGTTATTTAATTTACTAAGCTAACAAAATTCTAAAAATATTGAAATTGACACGCATAATAATTAAGGATAACTTGATGCTACCGGGCCTAAAAAATCGAGCCCGGAACCCATAGATAATTACTCAGTCCAATATTAAAAATAATAATTTAATTTATTAAACTAACACACACAATTAATTTTGTTTAAATTATAGTAGACGACATGGACTTTCCGCTTGCGCATCCTGGACCTGACGAGGATCAGCTATTAGTGTTGCAGGGCGACCATAGATCCTCCTTTGTATGGGAGGGACAACTATCGGATCAGCCTCTCTACGCCAGGAGACCTGACGATTTGTGGGAGTTCATCGTAGAGCATCCTTTCTATGCCCGCGTAGTCGCGCGCCTACAGGCTACAGGCTTTTATACAATTTTTTGGATTGGGCGGATGCAGCTTGATTGGTCTCTCATCACGGTCTTGGTAGAGCGGTAGCGACCGGAGATGCACACTTTTCACTTGCCCACTGAAGAGGCCACCATCACGCTGGAGGATGTTCAAGTTTTGTACGGGCTGCGCGTAGATGGACGGGCCGTGGCACTGCCCCAGTATATTATATCCATGATGCGTGGACAATAATTGGATATGATGGATCAGTTTACTGGTTATAGACCTCAGGGTGACGCTGTACAGAGATGGGGCAGTCGCGTTGCTTTGTCAGCTATCGGAGATCATATGGCGTTTTTGCACCAAGACATTACCGGCGAGACAGATGATCTCCATATTGAGAGGTACACGCAGTTGGCGCTGCTCCTGCTTTTCGGGTGTGTCTTGTTCCCGAACACTTAGGGGAGTCTCGTGAGTATGCGTTTTCTCTATCATCTTCAGCAGCTGGATAATATACCCATGTATAGTTGGGGTGTTGCTGTTCTCGCATACCTGTATAGGAGCATGTGCCGGACGAGCATGCTTTGCGTGGTGGAAATATGTTATTTTTTGCCCCTCCTACAGGTGATAGTATTTTCGAATACTCTATTCATTACTCCGAATTCTATATAGTCGAAATGACTCATAAATTTTACATCAACCTTTTATCTTAGGTTTGGTCCTGGCAGCGGATCATGCCGTTGCAGCCACCTCTACCACCACTTGCGCCCAGTGAGACTTATCATTTCTCCCTCTAGCTTCTATGTGGGTTCTCCGGCGTGGGAACTACCGAGGGACCGATGCTCATCATAATCTCCCCCTTGTTAGGGATGTATTAGATATGCTGGTGGCCGGACAGGTAAATATGTACCTACACTTACTTGTTATAAATTGAGTTATGTTGCGCATACTCACTTTTATGTTATTATTTGGTAGTTCATCTGGACGCCATACAGCGACGAGTTGCTAGCTCAGCTGCCCGATTATTGCTCATTCAACCGACTGATTTAGAGCACCTCGATCCCGATGATCTTCTTCGATATGGTTGAGTATCATGCCACAGAGCGTGTGCTTCGCCAGTTTCACCAACCCCAGCCTATACCGGGGGATCCTGCATGGGTCCCTATACAATATCAGCGGGATGACCATGTCAGGGTGGACGATATATTTATGGGATGGCTAGATCAGCAGGTCCATATTTGGGAGCAGCGAGGTGACCGTATTCTTCCACCACCTACATTTACCCAGGAGGCCACTACTCATCTATATACGTCATGGTACCGCCATCACACCCGACTATTGATCGGGAACCCCATTCATGTACTTGGCGAGCGCTACAGACCATACGTAGGGAGGCACGAGGCACTGGTATATTTTTGTAGCTTATTAATATCTTATAATTGTGATATAGCATTATTTAATTAATATTTTAAATGTTTCACAAGCTATTGGGCATCACCTGGTGTACCAGTTGGGACAGGAGATGCAGTAGCATGCCGACAGTACTGCACTCATTGACTACGGCCGGCGGGTGGCAGAGCTGGCTCGTCGGACCCTGTTTCAGGCGAGAGATGGCACAAGGTTGGATCACGAGGCTCAGTATGCGGCGTCAGAGGACTACCATCGGGGTAGGGTGTCCCACGAGGTAGGGGTAGGGAACGAGGAAGGGGTGCCCCACAAGGCAGGGGTGCCCCACGGGGTCGCGGGGGTCGCGGGGACGGCGAGGAAGTGGTCCCCAGCAAGGGGGCATTGAGGTACCTGTTAAGAGACATGATGAGGATTTTGGAGATGAGGATCTTGGAGATGAACAACTGGGCTATATACCTCAGGTAGATGAGCCTTCCAGCAGCATGCCGTCGTACAACCTTCAGCTATCTCTGCCAGGATTGCAGGTCACCCCATCAGGAGCATTGTTGATCACTGGTACATTCGACGGGGATGTAGACCAGTACTTTGCATGCCTATCTACCGCAGCTGAGGATCGGCCGAACTGGGACGTGGATGATGGGCGCAGGTTGAGTTATGCCTCATCCCCGACGGTTGATACGGATCTACCACAAGCGCAGGTATGCTTGTATTACTTTAAAATTTCAATTTGTTTACTTTTCCTTAATGAGCTGCCTTTAATTAATTTTTAACTTTCTTATGAAGGCTTCGTCTCAGCCCATCTTTGAGGCCACTATATGCTTTGATGAGGACACCACTGATGCATATACTCAGGAGGCCGACGAGACCACGGTGAGAAAATATTTTTTGACTTCACACGTACAATACAAATATACTTTTTTACATGCTAAGATTAGTACTTGTTTTGTAGGTTGCTGACGGGCCGGCGGCCTATTCTTCCGTTCCTGCCAGCTGTGGTGTCAATGCTACTGCACATCCTCACATAAAGAGGCGGCTCGATGATGATGATCCAGATAGTGTACCCGGGCGATAGGGGATGCGACTCAGGTCAGCAGCAGCACTGAAGCACACAGGTTGCAGGACTCATTGATTTACTTATGCTTTTACTTTATGTAAATAGTGCATTATGTAAATAATGGTAACAATTATCTTTTAACAATAATTTTATTTTAATTGCGTTTGAACAATAATTTTACTTTAACAGTACAACACAAACACAAACCTTGCAAACCTAACACAAAAATAAATAGTAGAACTAATGAAAACACTTGACAAAGGAAACATAAAGATACACTACAACGCTTAACACGTATATGCCATTGTTTAGTCACTACTGCCTAGTATTCTCTGCTTCATCCACTCAAGCTTGTTTTCCAACTTTTTTTTTTCTCTTCTTCCACCTCCTTGAGTTTCGCTTTCAACTCAGCAATTTCTTGCTTGGATTGGCGCTCTCTGTCCCATTGCCCCGTACACACATCATGAAGATGATACAACTTATCTTTGTAATATTCCTGCTCACATGATTCATCAATCCATACCTTAAAATTGCATGTAGGTACGTCGGGTTACCTATAAAACATGTTCATACATGCCCAGTAGCGGCGTCTAGCTTCTTCCCAACAATCATACATCATGCTTTTGATTCCACAGTTGCACTTTGGGCAATAAAGGAGTTGTCGAGATATTTCTTAAAAAGAAACTTTCGTTTTTTGGAAATATTTGCTATAGGTTGTTGTTAAGCGCAGAAATAACTAGAATGCGCTCGTTATTTATAGGCAAGATTTCACATATAACGTAGTATTATACCACGCTTTACATACACGTAAAATGTAGTATTATACCACGCTTTGCATATTAAATTTCTCTAAACGAAATAGGTATTTGTCATGGTTTTCAGCCTTTTCAGAACGATATGACAACTCAACAAAACATAGTATTATACCGCACTTTACATATTAAATTTTTCTGAAAAAATAGCTTTTTCACACGTGTTTTCACGACATGACAACTTGTTAACGTAGTATTATACCACTTTACATATTAAATTTTTCTGAAAAAAATAGCTTTTCACATGCATTTTCAGCTTTTTCAGCACGACATGACAACTCAACAAAATGTAGTATTATACCGCGTTTTACATTTTAAATTTTTCTGAAAAAAATGGCTTTTTCACATGCGTTTCCAGCTTTTTCAGAATGGCATGACAACTCAATAAAACGTAGTATTATACTGCGCTTTACATATTAAATTTTTCTGAAAAAATGGCTTTTTCACATGCGCTTCCAGCTTTTTCAGAACGACATAACAACTCAATAAAACGTAGTATTATACCGCGCTTTACATATTAAATTTTTCTTAAAAAATGGCTTTTTCACATGCGTTTCCAGCTTTTTCAGAACGACATGACAACTCAACAAAACGTAGTATTATACCGCACTTTACATATTAAATTTTTTTGCAAAAAATAGCATTTTCCCATGGTTTTTATCTTTTTCAGATTAACAAGACAACTCAAAAAGATGTATTAATATACCACGCTTTGCATATTACAAACGTAGTATTATACCACGCTTTGCACATAATTTTTTTAAAAATTTTAGATTGGTGTTCTTTAGCAACAACAATAAGTTGAATATTTGAACAATTCTATGAAGAAAATAATACATTATGTAAATAATGACAACAATTCTATTTTAACAACATTTTTATTGTAACAGAATTTGAACAGCAATTTTATTTAAATATGACAACACAAACACAAACACAAACACGGCAAATCTAAAGATACACATAAAACGGACACAAACAGTAGAACTAATGAAAAAACTTGACAAGGGAAACATAAAGATACACTACTACGGTCAACACGTACAATCCACATAGTTACGACCGTGTACTACTATTTACTCCAACCACTTGAGTTGATCTTCTATCTTTTTTTTTCTCTTGTTCTACCTCATTGAGTTTCGCCTTCAACTCCTCAATTTCTTGGTTGGTTCGGTGCTCGTGTACCGCTTGCCTTGTACAAGTAATATGAAGATCATAAATTCTTTCTTTGTAGTACTACTGGTTACCTGGTTCATCCATCCATACCTCAAGTTCACATGTATGCTTGTTGGGTTGCTTGTCAAGCTTGTTCGTACATGCCAGTAGCAGCGTCCACCATCTGGCCACCATTTGTACAAACTGCATTTTTCTCCATAGTAGCATCTTGGGACATAAATGGGTTATTCAGACATTTCTTAAAGAGAAACTTTGGTTATTATTAAGCAAAGAAAATAAGTAGCATGCGACCATTATTTATACTCAAGATTTCACACAAAATTTATTATTATACCACGCTTTACATATTACATTTTTTTTCAACAAAACAGCTTTTTCATCAGCCATTCCAGCCTTTTCAAAACAACAAGACAACTCCATAAAACATAGTACTATACCATGCTTTACATATTAAATTTATTCTGCAAGATAACATGTTTTTCACATGTTTTTCAGCTTTTTCAGAACGACATGACAACTCAACAAAACGTAGTATTATACCACGCTTTACATATTAAATTTTTCTGCACCAAAACAGCTTTTTCTTCAATCATTCAAGATTTTTGAGAACGATAAGACAATTGATAAAACGCATTATTGTACCATGCTTTACATATTTAATTTATTTTTTAATACGTAATTTTTTTATTCCACATTCTTGGTCTTCTTTACTAACACAAATAAGTTCAATATTTGAACAACCATATCAAAATGTCACGTTAAAAAATAAGATGTAACAAGATTATGAAACATAAATTTATTTGATATATATTGCAACATACACAAGTACAAACACGTATTTCAAAAAACAATACCAAAACAAAAGAATAGGGGTATCCTTGATAGTTGGGTACATTGGACGAACATGCATCAGGAGCTGGATTACCACCGCCACGCACACCACTTGAAGGACATTTACGACGGTCGTGTCCTGTTTGCGATCATATGCCACATTTACGTGCATAAACGATGTCACCAACATCCATTTGGTTCCGTATACGCGTTATCTTTTGCACTTGCAGCTTGCGCAAATAGTCCTTGTTACATACCATCTTAAAAGGTTCCGGCGGCCAATAATGCTTAGCACCTAATGGCTGCAACTGCCCACTATACGTATCTACATAGGCAATAACACTGTATTGTATATCAATATAGTTGGTTGCCCCACATCCAACTTGTTGAAAGCACTTCAATGCATGTGCGCACGGCATATGGTAGATGGTCTATTTCCTACATAAACAAAACCTTCTATTTTCATTCACCGTCTATAGATTATTCCCACGGTGTCTGGGGATAGCGGTCTAAACTTCAAAAACACCCCAGTCATGATCGTACTGAAGAAATGAATGACACTGTGCTTGCCTCCTGGACCTTTCAAATCTTCTCATGGGTATTGGCATAAATTAAACACCCCTGTCTATCAATGCCGAAGCAGTTGCAGGCCTTTCAACAAACCTCTCCGCACTCAGTTTAAATGTCATGCAGACCATGGCAGTGACAGGCAGTCCACGGGCAGACTTCAACAAGTCGTTGAATGACTCCGACATGTTTGTAGTGAGGGCTCCCCATCGTCTGCCGCCATCAACATGCAATGTACACATGTGAAGCTCATGTCCCATCAACCACGTATAGGCTTGTAGATCTATCTGTCGGATCGCTTCCATGTGCCTCGTAAATTTGCACTGCTGGTGCTCAGTTGCAACCATCCACATTAAGTCATGCAAGGCCTTGTTAGGATATTTCTTCTGGAAATTGTCCTTCAGGTGCCTCACACAGTAACCGTGGTATGCATATGGTTCCTGCCATTCAGGCAAGTGTCGTACAGAACTTAAAATACCACCATGCTGATCAGATATTAGATAAATACCTAAACGCTGTTTGACAACGTGCTAATTCATGTGGTTCAAAAAAAGCGTTCATGTCTCTTCACTTTCGTTGGCACAAATGGCAAAAGCTAGTAGAAATATTTGTCCATTGGCATCTACTGCAACTGCAATCAAAAGCTTAATATCATACTTTCCATAGACATGAGTATCGTCTATGGAAATTACAGGACGACAATGCACAAAACCATCAATTGCTGCTTTAAATGACCAGAACACATAGTTGAAAATATATTCGGGTTTGTCCGGACTATGCTCACGCCTCCATTCAACAACAGTCCCGGGGTTAAAGTGTTGCGATGCGGCCATGTACCTGGGCAGATTTGAAAAAGACTTATCCCAGTCGCCATAAATAAGTTCAAAGGCACGTTTGCGACCGAGATATGCCTTTCTTTTGGTTATAGTACAACCATACTCCTGGTGGACGGCTGTAATACACTCTTTAATCTTGAACCTAATGGACACTTCCAAAAATGGAACCAAGACAAGGGAAATCAAGTCAACATCCAAGTTGAAGTGATTCTCATTGAATGTGTCCATTTCACATCTGTGGGTGCTAATAAATTTACCCACTTTTCACAAACCTGATTTCTTCTTGCTAGCACGCAACATCCAGTGACAACCTATAAAGTCTCTACGGCATACAGCCTTGTATACCTCCGTAGTTGACTCACTTACCGTCATCTCACGGCACTTTCTTATACTGTAGATTTTTATAGCCCTAATTAGGCGAGCTTTATCGGGAAAATACATGCCCTTTGTCAGAACAGCTGGTCTAGACTCATCCCACATCGCTGACCAAATTTTGTCATCATCCCTTGTGAGGGAATCCACGTTCGGCATACTTGGAAAATTATCAAGATAAGGAATATTTCACTCATGAAATGGCACATGGGACTCGTACACTCTTGGTCTAGTAGGAGGTGGAGGAACATGCTCCCTCATCAGCTCAGGTTCAATATACACTTCCTCCTCATCATCACCCTCATCATGGAAGGGTGTGTCATCTGTAGACTCATCCGCATTGTTGTCATAATTACTATCATCTTCCTGACTCTGCGCATCTGCCAAATCACGAGTCAATACGTCGTCTATGGGCAATTGTGTGAGTTAAGGAACATCAAGAAGCTCATTTTCACTGCACAAAAAGAACAAAATGATAAGTTACCCAACTAGATAAATACTTTAGATATAGCTATATCACTTTACTTACAAGTCGTAATGTCTCGACGTTTCATGATGGATATTTTCTTGTTGGTGATGACTCCCGAATGGACCACCGTGCTCCAATACTCCAGAACTACACATACTCCAGCTAGGGGCGGGGTCATAACTTGTAAAATTCATATCCGGACGGTACCCCCTATGAAAATATAAGTGCTAATATAAATCCAATTAAAACATAAAATAAACATCTCTAAAGCGTAGTAAAATTGAAGTTTACCAGTCGCTTTGTGGATTATATAAAGTCAAAAAATTATTTTGTGGCTGATCATTCACCGGTGGTGACAAGTTTAAATCAAGGCCTCTTTCATCAGCAATTTGTCCGGCAAAAAATGATCCAGAATAACCACCCGATGACTGGGGGTTATCCCTACTATGCACATCCTCATTATCGGGAACATCTTCCACCTTGACGTATATTTCCAATAATTTTATTACAATAAATTCCCTGTATTCATCCGAAATCCGCAAAAAATCTCTAAGAGTTTCATCATTCTCGATGTTAAAGTCAGAATAATAAGCAAACCCCTACGGAGTCACTAAATACGGAAATCTACCGGTTATTTTAAGGTTAACCGAATGCTTCCTCACACTCACTTTTTTATGTAATAACGATACCAATTTATCGTACTTTATAGTAAGCGGGAATTTAACATGACACTGTGGAGGTGAGCTATACCTCACACAGTTATTCTCTAGAACAACCTGTAACGACCCGACCGGTTGTTTTCGGAATTTATGCCCCGATCTCCATTAACTGCTTTCCCTAAGTTCATTTCTGCTATTTTGGTTTGCCGGGACATTCGGTATTAGGATTCGGAGTGTTTTGGGATACTTAGTCCCTAAATGAGAGCTTAAGAGTTGAAAAATGGTCTGTATTCGGAACAGTATGAAGACAACCTCAGAATGGAAATCTGATGGTTCCATTAGCTCCGTTAGGTGATTTTGGGGTTGGGAGCGTGTTCGGAATGTTATTTGGAGGTCCGTAGCTCATTTAGGCTTGAAATGCCGAAGTTTGAATTTTTGGAGTTTCCGGTCCGACAGTGAGTTTTTGATCCGGGGGTCGGATTAGGACTCCGAAAGTTGCTGTAGCTCCGTCATCTCATTCTGGATGTGCGTGCAAAACTTCAGGCCATTCGGGCGAGGTTTGGTTAGGTTTTTGATCGAAAGCGTATTTTGATAGAATTTGAAATTCTTAGGCTTGAATCCTTGATTTAATCGGGTTTTCGGTGTTGTTTGAGGTGTTTTGAGGATTGATACAAGTTTGAATAAGGTATTAGGTGGTATTGGTGTTTTTGGTTGGAGTCCCGGGATAATTTCGGATGCTCAACGGACAAAGTTTGGAGTTAGAAGGAAAAATTTGCAGCAGGCTTCTAGTATTTTCGCTTCTGCGGACCTGGAGCCGCAGAAGCGGAGCCGCATAAGCGGCTTCCTCACCGCAGATGAAAAGCCGCATAAGTGGCCATTTCTTCGCATAAGCGGAATTTCCCCATCCCAGGAGAACCGCAGAAGCGGTCTCCTTCCCGCGTAAGCGGAACCGCAGATGCGGTTTTGAGTCCGCAAAAGCGGACACTGCCCCTTTAAGTTGAACCGCAAAAGAGGTTAGTCTCACCGCAAAAGCGGTACCACAGAAACGGTCCCTGGGCCGCAAAAGCGGAAATCACTGGTCTGAAAAAGGGAAAATCCGAGGGTTTATTTCAAAGTTAGAAAAATCAATTGAGGGCTCGGGAGAAGGTGATTTTGAGTGAATTTTGAAGAGAAGATCATTGGGTAACGTTTCTTTGATCCCTTATAGCTATATTCCATCATTTCCTAGCTAAATCAACCATTAGAATTCAAATTCAAGGTCTAAAATTGAGAAAAATGGGTGAAACTTCTTAGGCTTAATTTTGTGATTTTGAGTGGGAATTTGACCTCCGATTTGGGAGATTTCTATATGGTTAGACTCGTGAGAGTACGAGGGTTCTTAAAATGTAAAAATTATTCGATTCCGAGACGTTGGCTGGAGGGAAATTTTGGTCATTTTACCTATTTTCGCGCCCTAGCTTTAATTTCAATAGTGGAATCAGTTGTTTACAATATTATTTACAATTTGTAATTGAATTGAATAGATTTGGGACATTTAGAGTAGGATACTCGTGGCAAGGGCATTGTTCCCTAGTTGATTTCGCACCGGTTCGAGGTAAGTGGCTTGCCTAACCTTGTGTGGGGGACTTCGTCCCTTAGGATGTGATAATTGGTAACTGAATGCCTTGTACGTGAGGTGATGAGTGCGTACTTGAGCTAATTGTTGAAACTCGGATTTTTACTTAAATATTTGATTTGGATTTTCTTTCATATTTGCTTTACTTTACTTGCTATTATAGCCTGTGCTAGCGTAGAAGAGCATGTTTAATTAATCCAAGTTGCCTATTTGTTTATATTGTCTTAACTGTGATTACGTGGGGCATGTTAAGACAGTAGTAATTGTTGCCTTGTATTGTTGCACTTCAATTTCTGAATATTTCTCTGATGTTGGTTGCGTATTTACAGTGGGACTACGGATGCGGGATTCCGGGAGCTCCCCCTTGTTTGTTTACTTTGGGACTACGGGTTTGATTCCCGGGAGATCCCCCTGCATTTTTACTTTGGGACTATGGGACGGTATCCCAGCAGATCCCCTTGCACTTTTATTTTGGAACTACGGGACGGTATCCCGGGAGATCCCCCTGCACTTTTATTTTGGCGGGACGGTATCCCGGGAGATCCATAGGGCAGTTGAGAAAAGGGCTGCAGGACGGTATCCTGGGAGACCCTCGTCGGTATTCTTGTAATTTAGTTGTGTTTACTCTGCGTTTTCTGTTCTGTCTTTGTAGTATTACTATTTCATTGAGCTGTCTTATTACACTGCTGCATTCATTAGTTTTCATCAGATTTCTACACTGTTAATATTTTGCTGCTATATTATTTTTGCCTCAGTAGAGCCCTGACCTTTCCTCGTCACTACCCAACCGAGGTTAGGCTTGGCACTTACTGAGTACCGCTGTGGTGTACTCACGCCTCTTCTGCGTATGTTTTCATGTGCAGATCCAGGTACCTCTACGCAGGTGCATTATCAGTAGCTGCAGGGAGCATTTCAGAGATTTGAGGTATATCTACCGCGTCCGCAGGCCGGAGAGTTTCCCTCTCACTCTACCCTTTAGTTAGCTAGATGTTATTATGTTCTTCCTTGTTATAGACTTTCCGAATGATTAGAGCAGTGTTATGAATTATTCTTAGCCTGTGTTGCCCGTGGGTTTCCGGGTCTTTGGGATGGTCTCAGAATTTAAAGTATTAAAGTGTATGTGACAGGCGGCAACTGTATACATTACTCATGTCATTTAGATTTTGAATATAAATTTTGCAAATGTTGTTACTTCCGCAATGTGTTAGGCTTACCTGGTCGTGAAGACTAGGTGCCATCATGACGTGTTCACAATTGGTGAACTAGGTTCGTGACAAGTTGGTATCAGAGCTCTAGATTTATAGGAGTCACGGGACACAGGCCGGTTTATTAGAGTCTCGCTGATCGGTACGGAGACGTCCGTATTTATCTACNTCCCTTCTGTTGATTCAGTTCCAGTGGTACGGGACTTCCCCGATGTGTTTCCAACTGATCTTCCGGTCATGCCGCCCGATAGAGATATCGATTTTGGCATTGATTTGTTGCCAGGCACTCAGCGCATTTCCATTCCCCCATATCGCATGGCTCCTCCTGAGTTGAAGGAGTTGAAGGATCAGTTGCAGGAATTGTTGGGTAAGGGTTTCATTCGACCCAGTATTTCACCATGGGGAGCCCCTTTTTTGTTTGTGAAGAAGAATGACGGTTCTATGCGTATGTGCATTGATTATCGCCAGTTGAACAAAGTTACAGTGAAGAACTGATATCCTTTACCTCGTATTGATGATCTGTTTGATCAGCTTCAGGGCGCACAGGTGTTTTCCAAGATTGATTTGCACTCAGGTTACCATCAGTTGAAGATTCGGGAGCCAGATATCCCGAAGACTACTTTCAGGACTCGGTATGGTCATTAAGAGTTCCTTGTTATGTCTTTTGGGCTGACCAATGCCCCAGCAGCTTTTATGCACTTGATGCACCACGTATTCAGGCCATATCTTGATTCATTTGTGATTGTTTTTATTGATGATATTCTGGTATATTCCCGGAGTCGGGAAGATCATGAGCAGCACCTGAGGGTAGTGCTTCAGACTCTGAGGGAGAAGAGATTGTATGCAAAGTTCTCCAAATGTGAGTTCTGGCTGAGCTCTGTGGCATTCCTAGGCCACGTGGTGTCGAGTGAGGGCATTCGAGTGGATCCGAGGAAGGTGGAGGCCGTGCAGAGTTGGCCCAGGCCCTCCTCAGCTACTGAGATCCGCAGTTTCCGTGGCTTGGCAGGTTATTACCATCGCTTTGTGGAGGGGTTCTCATCGATTGCGGCCCCTATGACTAGATTGACCCAGAAGGGTGCCCCATTTCAGTGGATAGAGGAGTGTGAGGAGAGCTTCCAGAAGCTCAAGACAACTTTGACTTTATCCCCAATCTTGATAGTGCCTACCGATTCGGGGTCCTATACAGTTTATTGTGATGCCTCACGGGTTGGACTTGGAGCGGTATTGATGCAGGACGGTAGGGTGATTGCCTACGCGTCCCGACAGTTGAAGGTGCATGAAAAGACTACCCTGTCCACGATCTTGAGTTAGCTGCCATTGTTTACGCCTTGAAGATCTGGCGTCATTATTTGTATGAGGGTGCCTTGTGAGATCTACACTGACCATCGGAGTTTGCAGCACTTGCTTAAGAACAAGGACCTGAATATGCATCAGAGGAGATGATTAGAGTTGTTAAAGGATTATGATATTACCATTATTTATCACCCGGGCAAGGCCAATGTGGTTGCCGATGCGTTGAGTCGCCGGGCGGAGAGTTTGGAGAGTTTGGCATATCTACCAGCCTCAGAGAGACCTATGGTGATGGATGTTCAGGCTTTAGCCAGGCAATTCGTGAGATTGGACCTTTCAGAGCCCAGTCGGGTTCTAGCCTGTGTGGTTTCTCGGTCTTCCCTATTTGATCGCATCAGGGAGCAGCAGTTTGATGACCCTCATTTGCTTGTCCTTCAGGCCAGAGTTCGACGTGGTGATGCCAGAGATGTTACCATTGGGGATGATGGAGTGTTGAGGATGCAGGGTCAGATTTGTGTGCCTAATGTAGATGATCTTCGAGAGTTGATTCTAGCTGAGGCTCATAGCTCGCGGTCTTCCATCCATCCGGGTGCCGCGAAGAAGTATCAGGACTTGAGGCAGCACTACTGGTGGAGGCGGATAAAGAAGGATATAGTTGACTACATGTCTAGATGCCTCAACTGCCAGCAGGTGAAGTATGAAAACCAGCATCCGGGTGGGTTGCTACAGCAGATTGAGATCCCAGAGTGGAAGTGGGAGCGTATCACCATGGACTTCGTATCTGGACTCCCACGGACCGTGAGGAAGTTTGATTCGATTTGGGTCATTGTGGACCGGCTGACCAAGTCCGCTCATTTCATACCTGTGTGTACCACTTATTCATCGGAG
>MU773567.1:27923-44631 GCA_026770625.1 Nicotiana glauca
CCCCCCCCCCCCAATATAATGAAACCCTTATTTTTGGCTCTTCAAACATTGTAAAAAAATAATTGATAAGAAGAAGAGAGAAGTATGAACGGAAGTTTGAAGTAAAGTATTGAATGGATTTTCATAAAATTGAAACAACTTTAAATAAGGCAAGTCTGAGCTTGGGGTGCAGAATTTTTTTATGTAAAATGTAGTACAATACCACGTTTTATGTATTTGAATTATTGTTATGTCAGTTAATTATTGATGGGGCCAAAAATTAGAGTAAAATGCAGTATAATAATACGTTTCAGTGTAAAATGTAGTATTATACTACATTTTACACTTAAAACAAAATAATCTCTGCAGGGAGTGGGGCCAAATTAATAAAGGAAATGCAGTATTATACTGCGTTTAAGGAAAACGCAGTATAGTACTGCGTTTCCCTTAAAAAAATATTTTTTAATGATACGATGTGCAGTACTGCATTTTACTTTAATGACTAACTTTCCGTTAAAGTAAAATGCTGTATTATATTGCGTTTTAATTATTTATGTAACTTTTTTTTTATAGTAGTAGAAACGTATTTTTTGTCCAAAACAACACTATTTCAGTTTCGGACTCTTAATTGGACTTGGTGTAATTATTAGGGTAGTAATTATACAGACGACCTGTTTGTTTGTCATAGTGTAATCACAAATTTATTGTTTGGTTGCACAAGTGTAATTATACAATTAGAATAAATTTTTAAATGAAGTAATTACCAAAACATAAAAGTTAATATAATAAATATATGCCTAAAAATTTTTATAAATATAAATGATATTATATTTGGTATTTAAGATGTATTTTTTCGTGAATATTCATTAATTAGTAATTATATATTTATAAATAATAATTATAAAAATAATTTATATATTTTTTCTAAATTAATAATACTTAGTTTAGATATTACATAAAAAACATACGTTTTGTAAGAATATCATAGAATTCATGTTTGATAAAATAAATTAATATATATAAATATAATATTATAACATTATTCAAATGTTTGACAAAACTAATCTATCAATTCTAATTAAAAAATAAACAACATGCAATGTGAATCAATACTACTAAAACAAGTAAGTTGGAACCATGAATATAGCACAATTTTAAAACACACACAAAAAAAAAATTAACACATGTCAAATTCTAACATAATAATCGTAAGTTCCACTACAACTTAAGATTAGGAAACATAATAAGTTTATAACCACATTTAACAATAAAATTTTACTTTAATTGCATCACTCATTATATGCCTAGTTTGTTAATGACTCATTATTTCTAATATTCGGAGGTGTAGTTTCAAAAAATAAAATATAAGCAATTACATGAAATCACAAGAAGTAAAGGTAGAGAAACAAAAGATAAATAATGTACTAATAAAAATATATTTTAAAATTCAAAAAAATTAAAATTAAAAAATTAAAATAATAGAAACAAAAAAGTTATAAAGAAAATAAGTTAAAACAAAATAAAAAGGCAACCTTGTAATTATCACCATTTCTTACCTTCACCTTGAGAATTGGAGAGTGTAATTACACTCCTCCAATTACACCCAATTCCATGCCGACCAAGTAAATACTTGGCCAAACAAGCATGCCAAACTGTGTAATTACACCCAATTACATCCAAATTCAATTCCTATGTGGCTTTCCAAACATGCTCTTAATAGTTTTAGGTAGTTCTAAATGTTTGTAACTTTGTTTCAAGTAAAGTTACCGATGTCTAAATT
This sequence comes from Nicotiana glauca, assembly GCA_026770625.1. Classification (NCBI taxonomy): domain Eukaryota; kingdom Viridiplantae; phylum Streptophyta; class Magnoliopsida; order Solanales; family Solanaceae; genus Nicotiana; species Nicotiana glauca. The sequence goes on from MU773567.1 coordinate 29,683, forward strand.
CATAACGAGAATTAGAGCTCGTTTGGATTGGCTTATTTTAAGAGCTTTTAAGCTAAAGTAGCTTTTAAGCCATTTTATAGTGTTTGGATAAAGTAAAAAATAATAATTTTAAGCACTTATTTTTAAGTTAAAATGATAAAAACAAGCCAAAAGCCAAAATCTAGAAATCCTAACTTATGGCTTAAAAACTATTTTGGCTTAAAAGCTACTTAAAATAAGCCCATCCAAACGAGCTCTTAGTATGACATACCCCTCCTTGTTCAGTTTATGTGAACCTATTTTCTTTTTGATTCACTCCAAAAATAATGACCCATTTCTAAATTTGGAAACAATTTAGTTTAAACTTCCAACTCTACCTTAATGAGAAGCATTTATAATCACACAAATACTCTGCACCCTTTTTGACTTGTTTAGTACCACAAATTCTAAAAGTCTTCATTTTTTCTTTAACTCCGTATCCAATCAAACAAATTCACATAAATAAGATCGGAGGGAGTAGTGAAAATCAACTCAAAAATTACTGAAAAATAGGGGATTTATGTCTTGTTTTTTGATGCATTGAAAAAGATAATAAATTACTTAAAAAATCTTTCACAAACTTCGTGACTTAAATCGGCCGAGAGAAGAAATTTCATTTCCTTGAGCACACCTTCCTAGATTATTATTCTCTCCGTTTCAATTTATGTGAACATATTTCTTTTTTAATTCGTGCCAAAAAGAATGACCCCTTTTCCTATTTGAAAACAATTTGTCTTACGCGATGATTTATAGCCATACAATATATATATGCCTTATTTTATACCACAAGCTCAAAAATCTTTTTTCTTTTTTTAAATTTCGTGCCCAGTCAAATATGTTCAGATAAATTGAAACGGATGGATTAGTTTTTTTCATTATGTTTGTGACCTTCATTTGCTAGAAAGTTTGCACATTTATTCGCCTCCCTACAAATAGATATAATAGTAGCCGTGAAAATAGCATAGACTAGCTAGTTTTTGAACTAATAATCGAATAATAGCTAGCGTCTGCAATGTTATTGAAAAATAGCCAGTATTTTGTGCGGAGATAAAATCTGGATAAAAATAGTAGCTGAAACACGGAAAGTTCCAGCATATTATGAACTTCCAGCATATTATGTTGAAACTCCACCACATTATGAAATTTAAGCATATTATGCTGGAATCTCATATTGAAAAATTTCGAACTCCAGCATATTATGCTGAAATATTTCGAATTTTGAAGAGTGTTTTTATTGAGATTTTACCTTCATATGAAAAAATGTCTAAATTTCGATTTTGTTTGAAATTGTGACTATTTTTTAAGTACCGATTATAAATTAAGCTATTTCCCTTCTTTCTTTTTTCCCATAGTAGCCTTGTGGGTGTCTTAATGTCTCTTCCTCTATGATTTCCCTTTCTTATCAGTTATCACTAGGTGTTTCTTTTGTAAAATGCAGCATATTATAATTACCCTATAGACTGTAGTTTTCTGCCCATAAAAAGCACAATGTAAGCCAACTAATCTTGCTTTTTTTCCTACTTTAATGAGCTTTAGACATGATTAATTAAGTTGGTCTTTAAAAAGATTAATCTTTTAAGGGATGTAGCTTTCACTAGGCATGATTACAAACCCTAAAAGCATTGCAAACATTCGGGAATCCAGCCATCTCTAAGAAAAGAAAACATAGTGAAAATTAAAAAAAAGTCACTGTTCCCACCTTTCACCGAAAAGTAGCAACATATCCTTGACTTTTTACCAGACAAGAAAATAAAAATCACTCCCTAAATTGTCAGTATTTCAACCCTTTTATTCTTTTTTTTAGAATTTTATGCTCTATACAAAAATTATACTTATAAATTTTTACACAATCAAATTAGATTAAGATTTGAGGTGGAGATTTCAAACTTCATCAATAGACCACAACATTCCTTTCCTCTTTTACCTGTCCCCCTCCTTGTGAAAAAAAAATTAAAAAGAAAACCTACAACAACAAGTAATTTTTCATAACAAGCCTAATATCATAACTTGAGTATTTCTCACACTCAGAAGCAAATGTAGAATTATAATTTGATGCATTTAATATTTAGTTTCTCACTAGTGAAAACCATTACACTTTTGAAATATCATGAGATGAAAATTTAATATAATTTTTACAATATTAAAGTGACTTTTCACACGTGGAAATTATTGAATTTCGTTGAACTTGTTGATTATTATTATATGTATGTGCCATCCGCCTGTGGTAATAAGTTAAAAGTGATAGTAGTATAAAATGATTGTATATAACTTCAATTTCATGTTTTAAACTCTTAACCCTCTCCTGCATGGTTTCTTGTGGATCTTTTCTTACTCCAGCTTTCTGCCTTTCTAGCTACTCTCCCTTCACATACACACACACACTGACTCAGAGAGAACATGGCAGCAAATAAAGTTGAGGTTAATTTATGAATATTAATTAATAATTGGTCCTTAGGTATTAAAAGCATATATAGTGATTTGTTAATGGTTTTGGGGAAGTTGAGATTTTGCTGAGAGAAGATGGGAGTTGTCACTGTTTCTGAACTGAAACCAAGCATATCTGGGAAGAGGTCTTTTCGTCCAAGTTCCAGTGCCAGACATATTTCTGAATGGTATATCTCTTCCTCTCATAGTCTAACCAAACAACTCCTACTTTCACATTACTATTTTATGCCCATTTTCATTTGTGTCATATTTTCTTAAAAGAATTTAAGCTATATACCTTGTTAGTACTGTGTGGATATTCTACTATAATTTAACTTATTATAGCAGAATACTTACCATTTTGATGATGTATCAATTTATGCTTATCATACACATTTTTTCAGTGATTGTCAATTATGCTGAGTTCTAATAAAAGGCTCAGTCCAAGACAAAGGATACATCTTTTCTTTTGGCATAGTGAAATTGGCTATCTTGGTTTTTTTACTAATGCTATGAGATTATAAAAAGGGAGTTTCTGCAATTTATCACTAAAAGTTCCACTTAGAGGAACAAGTTTACTGGTAACAACTAAATGAATCATAGAATAATTAATGCAAGAAAAAAACTAAACTTTTCAACCACCAAAGTATCTGAATTTATGAGTTAGGTAATTGGACAGAATTTAGTTTCCAACATTTATGACAGACCATATTCAGGTGCTGACTTACCTTAAAATCTAAAGTTATTATCTATCAGATCCTAAAGTAAATAAAAGGAACCAGCAGAGTATGACTATAAATGAGCAGCTGCAATCATTGAAAATGACAAATCAAATATCTGACTTTTTTACCAAACGATAGTGGCCCTGATTCCAATGTGTTCAAGTTTCTTGTTTCAACATGTGGTGTGAATGGTGTAGACAGCTATGTTATTTCCCTAGTTTTCAACATATGTATCTAATGAGGGCCCTCTATCAAGTACAGATGAGTCCTGCAATTATCTGTTACATTACTACAGACCACAAGATAATGCTATGTTGGATCTAAACACATTGTCTAATCTTTGTATCCATTCAAGATATTTGTTTTGAGCTATGATACTTTTGGTCGTAAATCGTGGCTGTATGTACAAGCGCTAGAACACGATAACATATGCTCCCTGAACCGTTAAGGTTTCATCCGCTTGAATTTAGATAGCTTTAAGGTTCCAATATCTAGCATTACAGTGTTGAGATGTAAGTTATTGAAAGCTTAGGCTAAAAATATAAACCGAGAAGTTTATGTTTTTTCTCGACACATTTCCTGTTTCCGACTTTTAATCACTGACCATATATTCTATTGCAGGCCAATATCTGATGTTTCTAGTGATCTTACAATAGAAGTAGGAGCTGCCAGTTTCGCTCTTCACAAGGTACAAATATGAAGTATTAGATCATTCTTCTTGTCGTGTATTTTGATCTACCAATCTTTTCAAAATTGGATTGTTCAAGTCTTCAAAAGCATAAATTTTGCAAAGAAGTGGCTGTCTAAAGTAGCTTGAAAATGATTTATATGTTAGCTGTTATAAGTAGGCAACTAATATTAAGACATTCGTGTCCACACAGAATTTATTTCATGGTGTCAAAATAGGGACGGAAAAGAAAGGTCAAAAGGCAGATGTAAAAACAGAACTTAAGCATCAGTCTGAATGTCAGAAACAACAGCTGAAGTTGTTTCAATGTAGTGGATCTTAGACTAAGTTATGTGCTTCCTGTTAAAATTAAGAAAAATGAAGGAAGAATACCTTGGAAACATTTCTAATGTGATTGCTAATATCACACTATTTGCAGTTTCCTCTAGTTTCTCGGAGCGGAAGAATTAGAAAGCTGCTGCTAGAGGCCAAAGATACGAAGATTTCAAGACTCAATCTTACCGGTCTTCCTGGTGGATCTGATGCATTTGAACTTGCTGCTAAGTTCTGTTATGGTGTGAACGTTGAGATTACCATATCAAACGTGGCGATGCTAAGATGTGCATCCAAGTTCATGGAAATGAACGAAGATATTTCCGAGAAAAACCTGGAAATTCGTACTGAAGTATTCCTTAAAGATACAGTATTCCCAAGCATATCCAACTCGATATCTGTTCTTCATCGCTGTGAAACACTACTACCGGCATCTGAAGAAGTGAATCTTGTTAGTCGATTAGTCAATGCAATTGCAAACAATGCTTGTAAAGAGCAACTAACATCTGGTTTGTCAAAGCTGGAGCATAACTTCCCTCCCAAACCTGTTCAAAGCCTTGATTCTGAGACACCAATAGACTGGTGGGGAAAATCACTGACTGTGCTAAATCTAGATTTTTTCCAAAGAGTTGTATCTGTAGTGAAGTCAAAGGGTCTTAAACAAGACATTATCAGCAGAATTTTGATAAATTATGCCCAAAATTCACTTCAGGGACTTTTCATCAAGGATCCTCAGTTGGTTAAAGGAAGTTTCTTGGATTTGGATTTGCAGAAAAGGCAAAGGGTTATCGTCGAAACAATAGCTAGCTTACTACCAACACAATCCAGGAAAAGTACAGTCCCAATGGCTTTTCTTTCAAGTTTGTTAAAATCTGCAATAGCAGCGTCAGCATCCACTTGTTGCAGATCTGATCTAGAGAGGCGCATCAGTCTGCAGCTAGATCAGGCAATTCTAGAAGATATTCTCATACCTGCAAATCCACATGGGAACAATCACAGCCCTCTCTACGACATAGATTCTATTTTGAGGATCTTTTCCTTTTTCTTGAATTTGGATGAGGATGATGAAGAGGACAACACACTGAGAGATGAAAGCGAAATGGTTTACGACTTTGATAGTCCTGGATCTCCCAAACATAGCTCAATGGTTAAGGTGTCAAAGTTATTGGACAATTTTCTAACAGAAGTTGCACTCGATTCTAACCTCATGCCATCGAAGTATATTGCACTGGCTGAGTTACTTCCAGACCACGCCCGTCAAGTTTATGATGGATTATACCGAGCTGTAGATATTTTCCTCAAGGTAAACTGCTTAACCTCATCCACATTATCCCAATCACCTGTTCACAACAATTAATATTCTCAAATGAGTAATTTAACAATGGGAAAACTGCATAGTATAGCCAAATCTCAAAATTATTAGCCGGCAGAATGTATATTAATGTACAGTATGCGTATAATATACATATTTTATACATAATCAGTGTATATTTTTCATATATTTGGCTGCTGATGTAATTATTTTTGGCCGACAGGCCAAATGTGTTTTAATACAATGCATGACATTCTCATGGCAGGTTCATCCCAACATTAAGGACTCTGAACGCTATCGACTCTGTAAAACTATTGATTGCCAGAAATTATCACAAGAAGCTTGCAGTCATGCAGCTCAAAATGAACGGTTGCCTGTTCAAATGGCGGTCCAAGTGCTATACTTCGAACAAATCAGGCTGAGAAATGCAATGAATGGGGGCCATAATCAGTTCTTTGGAATGAATAATCAGTTCCCTCAGCGTTCAGGCAGCGGAGCAGGAAGCGGATGCATCTCTCCGAGAGATAACTACGCATCAGTCAGGAGAGAAAATAGAGAACTGAAGCTCGAGGTTGCAAGAATGAGAATGAGGCTTACAGATTTAGAGAAAGATCATGTTTCCATGAAACAGGAGCTAGTAAAGTCACATCCTGCCAATAAGTTATTCAAGTCATTCACAAAGAAATTAAGCAAGCTCAATGCACTATTCCGAATAAGAGATTTAAAGCCAATAGGGGGGAAAGCTAACTCAGAAAGCCGGTTACTTTTTCAGAAGAGAAGGCGCCATTCGGTTTCTTGATGCTCCACTCTAATGTGAATAAGAAAGAGTATATAGTGTTTCACAGTGCTGATTTTGGAATTTGGAGGATGTTGATGTGTTGAGTGAAGTGTGTTTTGATTGTAACCTTGAAAGAAGAGACTCACTCAAACTTTTACTATAAAGGTATATAAACAAGTGTGAGTTTATTTAGCTTCATGTAGTTTGCACTCTTTAGCTTACACGATCACCGAGAAAATTTTACAATGTGATCCATTGCTCTTCCACAATATTTCTTATACTCGTTTGATATTGCATGCAACTTGTCATAAGACAGTAGTTATTGTTATAAGTGTGCTCAGGAGTTTCATGGCTACTCAGTATCACCTGTGCCATAATGGACACACCTAGCTACAAGCTTTCAAAGTCTTTCTGTATGTGTAGGAACTTTTGTGAAATTTTCAGCCCTGGTGACTTCTTCATGAATTCATCTCTAGGCTATTGTTGATACTTATGATTCAACAGACAATAGTCACAAGATATTGCAAGAAGTATTTTTCTTTCTTCTGTTAACTTGGGCTAAAACAAGCACCCGTGTTTCCATTTTGTTTGCTCAATTATGTTCTATGCAGTAATTAGATTGATAACATTCATGTTGGCCATTTCTAAAATCTATCTTATTTTGAGAAATGTTTTTTCTTAAAAGTGCTCTTCTCAAAAGTACTTTTGGTGAGAAGCAGTTTGTGTTTGGCTGATTAATTTGAAAAGCACTTTTAAACGGCAATTAGTGTTTGGCCAAACTGTAAAACAAAAAAGTATTTTCAGGTATATTTTTCTCAAAAGTGTTTTTCAAAAAAATGCTTCTGGAGAGAAACTATTTTTTTCTCCTTCTCCAAAACTGCTTCTGCTTCTACTCAAAAACACTTTTTTTTCTTCTAAAAGTTTGACCAAACACTTCAACTTTCAGCAAAAAAAGAAAAAAAGTATACTTTTTTCGAAGAAAAAAAGTGCTTTTCGGCCTTGGAGAAGCTTGGCCAAACAGAGAACAATTTGTTATATTAGATCTTGCTGACTTTTGGGCCAGTTCCTAGATGGCTTTCTAGAGAAAAATGCAGATCATGCTAACATAAATGTCGACTGGGGGGCTCAGGAGAGATAGAAGCTCTAGCACTACAACCACATGTTCTTGAGCGTGAAGCTCGCTTTCTCTGTTGACCATAACTTGCAAGGTTCCGAAATTTACTGCATCTTGCCCTACCATAGTCACGACTGTTGTCGGTCAACAACGTTGAAACTTCAAAAAAAATAAAGGGAAAAACTCAGAATTGGGAGGGCAATCCCAGCAAACATAGAAACCTCAAAGAAAAGAACTGCAGATATGGCTTATTAATTCATAAGATAGATTTCCCCTCAATCTCGATGAATGGGAACATCATACCAAACATTGGGAAACGGAGATGAAGAAACACACTTTAATTCCTGACTTTGAGCAACATTAAGCTCTCTACTGACAGTATAAATACAATGTAGCAAGGGAAGAATAATACATAGTGCTTCGAGTTTACTTTAATTTCATTATCAGTTCCCCAACATAACTGCATACTGGAGAGCAAAGGACCTGACTAAGAAAGTATTAGGTTAACTCTACCAATTGTACTTTCAATGAAGAAGATGGTCTAGATAAAGAGGCGGCGTCCACCTTTGACCCTGAAACGAATCCAGCTTGTAACTCCGGCAGCAAAGTGGGAGCGAAAGCAAAGGAAGATCGCAGCATGTAGGGAGCAATTGGTAAATCAGAAAGAGAAGAAGCTGATGAACTATATTGTACTGTTCCCATGGGATGATCAAATTTACAAGCGTGGCCAAACTTGCAGTATCCTTTCAGTAGATAAAAGGAACAAGGCTGCACCCCCTGCTTTATAAAATGTACATCAGCGGAACACTCAAACATGAAGACTTACAAGAAAATATTTTCAGAGAGTCAACCAAGACCATTTTCCAGACAAACACGACAGAATATAAACCATCTCTTTTTACATGGGTAAAGAAACAGTAGCATTCAGCTCTCCCCTAAAAAACAAAAGTAAAAGTTTTGACATCGTGAAAACTCAACTGCAAAGGCAGTTCAGTGCGAGCAGTCCATGCGCGTCTAATTATAGCGATGACAGTTGATATAACAATATGCTTACTCCCTCCCAGCTCAAGAAATACTTCCAAGTAATTCGGAAATGACTAGGAAAAGCATGCTTGGTAGAAAGGAAAAAACAGATCATTACCTCCTTTACCTTAGCAATTATTACCTACCATGCACAAAAAAAAGTTACAGTTCAAATAAACAAAGTATTCAGGCCCATAGCTCTTAATAACAGCATCTGATTGAGAGCAGTAACCATCAGAGAAAGCAATAGCACACATACATTCGGTATACGCTTTGACGCCTGCAACAAAATTGTTAGGGAAGCAAAAAAAAAAATACTAAATTCATCATTTTCTTTATGACCAAACAGTGGCAGAAATTCATCTCTTAAAGGTTTGGTGAACTATAAATCCAAATGCATAGTGAAGTCATAGTGAAGTCAACTAAATTTAACAAAATAGAGAACAACATTGACAAACTTAGGATTCACCCCATGGATGTAACTATACCACGGTTACAGTAATTATCTCGAGTATTTGCTCTTTTTTTTATATCTTAGAAGGCTAGGACAAAACTGGACTCACAGAACGTCTGCCGCCAATTGCTGACACGACTAAGCAATAAAGCACAACACAAATTTCCTCATTGATGAACAGCATATTGTACGCATCCATTAATTTTCATGTTAAATGGAGACATTTTGTATGACTACATAGTTAAATAAATGATGAGATCCTACAAAGGAATAAGCTCAGGTCATGAACAAACTTGATAATCTCATGGCAAACTTGAGGTTTACCTCTTGACATATCGTAACGCAGTTATACAACCCCTTCACTAAGGTTACAGAAATCTCCGTAGAACTGCATGGGACTTTTAAACAGTTAAGAGGAACTAAACTAGGAGAACCTCCTCTTCAAAGACATTGTACCTCAAGAAATATATAGGATGAGGATTTTAAAGAAATTCAATAATACAGAAAAATCCAAACACCTTCTTGATTCATTCTTTTGAGTTTTAAAAATGAAGAGATAATCGTGAACCTACAATAATCAAAATGAAGGCAGGAGACAGCTAATGCAACTTCACTAGTCAGAACTTTATAACACGTGCGCACCAAATTTAAGCAAGACTACAATTATATGAAAAAACCTCTTCCTCTACTTCTCTTCCCTCTTTCCTGTTACATTAACTTTATCTCAAACTCACAATTAGGAACCTCAAAGTCCAGCATACATTAACTATCAATAACACATTACCATGCAATAGGCAAGAATCTCAAAGGGAAAGTGTACGTATTTACCCAGATTAGATTCTAAATTGTCTTGTAAAATCAAACAAAGGGCGTAAAGAAGAAACATTATCATACCGGACGTAAAGGAAGGCCTAAGGGGCTGATAGCACAATTTGTCTTTGATGCAATCCAGTCAGGTGGATGGTGATACCTACAAGATGATCCAAATTTACAATCCCCAGTTTTCATGTAGTATTGGCATGTGGGTTGACCAGGTCTCTCGGGAAAACTCTTTTCCTTGTGTGTTTTGCTCAAAGGGCTAGCAGCTGAGTGTAATGGGGAGTAAGTCCCTGCAAAGGCATGTGTAGAAGATGCTAGCTGCGATATCCCATAGATAGATGTCACCCCAGCAGATGGTTGAGCACCAGGAGATAGTGCAGGACTAACTGGTCCCTGCAACGAGCAAATTAATCACCGCATTAGAAAAGAAATTACATCATTGTAGAAGGTTGATAGAGGGAAGATCTTTGTATTACTGAGTAAGGGCTCCAGTTCTGAATGGTAACCACTCCTGGGTGAAGCAGCACTGGACCATAAGCACTAGGTACATATGAACCGGGTAAAAGTGGAGGCCTTGCTACTCTAAGACCAGTTGATGCACTGTTATATTCCTCAGGAGGAGCAGGAAGAGACTGCACTGTCGGATAAAATGGACGTGCAGGTGCTGGCACTGATATACCAGCAGTTTGAGGGTGATGGTATTTACATGTTATACCAAATTTGCAATGCCCCGTTTTCAAATAATAGGAGCATTCAATTTCCCCCTGTTGTAGTTGTAGAAAATTAGATGGCTAATGCACAGAGTGAAGACAAGCATAGACGTGTAAAACCATGAAACAATTACCGGGCGTAATGGATATCCGTGAGTATTTAGTGGTATATTGCTCAAGGATCCACCCAAGTTCTTGGGGTGGTGGAACTTGCAGGATGCGCCAAATTTACAGGTCCCTGTTCTTAAATAGTACTGCGCATGAACATTATGCAATCAGCAATGAAATCAAAATTATTAAAAATGCTATACTACATTCAGGAAAGCAGAATTCCTTAACACTTGAGCTTTAAAAGAAACAACACGATCAAACTTCACCACTCCCTCGAGCACTGAAAACAGAGTACCTGGCACATTGGCTCTCCCAATCTTTCTGGGAACTCAACTCGTTCCAACTGCATCTTACCACCCTGAATACAAAATCACTTAGCCAAATAAATGTAGGCATTCACACTTGCCCATCCATAAAAATATAACATATTCAGAAAAACATTTAAGCAAATGGAAGTAGCCCAATTCTACCCCCATCCATTCTCGCGAAGAAAGAGTGGGTGCAATCTACACACATGCTAACTAAAATCTTGGATCTGCCTCAGCATTGAGAAAGAACTCATTCTCGACTATGACTTCCAAATGAAAAACTCATAGAATCTGTGTGACTAACATTTGCCTTGATAACATAGGCTCAAATAGATATACAAGAAAGGAGAACAATCAGCTTAACATGAACCACCGAAGAATGTGGTGAAATGGTAAAGGATTTAGTGGTCATGTGGTTTAGAGACAAGTAATGCAGAGACTAATAATGCAAGAATTGTAACACAAGAATTATCTCTTATTGAATGTTTAGTTTAATATATTACAAATTAGTATACACAATATAACTTAAAATAATCGTTTAACCTTTTAAACAAAAAAAAATTGTGCTCACATTATGAGGGTCAGTTATATCATTTTAGTGTTTTTAATCTACGTATTACTAATACTCGCATTCTTATTCCACATACTATTCCGTGTTAAAATAAAATGTAAATTCCCGCGTTACATATTATTTATGATAAAAACTAAAATAGTACTCCCTTGGTCCAATTTAATTGATTTTTTGGTTGTTTTCACACGTATTAAGGAATCCACTCTTTAACATTAATTAACAATGAAATTGACCATATTAACCTTTATTATATCTTTAGTTTGTTCATTGAAAATATAATAGATACTCCAAGACTCTTTACTTCAAGGGCAACTTTCAAAAAAAGAAGTTAATTCTTTCTTGATATGTGAAAAAATCAAATATTGTGTACTACTCCCTCTGGTCCAAAATAAGTGATTTTCCAGATTTCAAGAATGAATTAATTATTTTTTTCCTACATTGTCCTTGGACTAAACAGTATTGGATTATGTGTTAGGAGTGTTTATGTGAGATAGTAAAAGTTAATATGGTCAATTTCATTACAAATCAATGCTAAAGATGGATTTCTTAATATGTGTGAAAACATAAAAAAAAAAATCACTTATTTTGGATCGGAGGGAGTATAAAAAAGGCCAAAAAGTTAATTAAAGTGGACTGGAGGGAGTAATAATCAAGCATTACATAAATTAATGCTGGATTTTTTGCAGATATTAAATCTCGTCAAACTGCAAACTAGAAGAGTAAAATTAGTTAGGCAAGTGAAAATTGGCTAAACATGAGACCCAACGGAAGCAGTATAAGGAACTTACATAGGCACGATCACAAGGATGGTTATAGCGGCAATTGGCGCCGTATCCACATGACCCAGTTCTCATATAGTACGAGCAGTCGGGTACACCAGGCCTTTCCGGGTAAATTTCCCTGCCCCATAACCCCAACCTCTGCATTGATTCTACATTATTCCAGAAACCATATTAGCATTGTCAAAAACCCTAGAAAAAAACATATACACACAATGTAGACATGTGGAAAGAAAAAAAAATCAAAAAGTATAAATTCTTAAAATTGAAAAAAACCACCATCAAGAGCCGTTTCCTGCTCCACCGGAACCCATTCTGACTGATGATCGGATTGTGACCCGTTACTTCCCGTGGACCGTCCGTACAGCTCCATTATTTGTGTCTCTTCTTCAATTTTCACAGTATCAAAACCAAAAAAAGTAAGAAACAAGGGATTGGGAGATCGGGGAGAGTAGAAAAGACACACACTTCTGGGGAAGTGAAAGGAAAGGGTTGATCACAAGAGTATTTATGTACAGACACTAATGTTTACTACAGAGTATAATGCAATAAGGATGGGGGTAGAAAAAGGGGGTTACTATGGAGTACGACACCAAGGAGAGAGTGCCATCTGTATGTGATACGAGTTTTAGAGAAACTGACTTTTGGTGTCACTAAGGTTGCGTTTTCTCACTCTACACTTCAATGTCCGTACAGTGTGCATGTCCGGTTTGTTGCACATATCAAGAAACACCTTTCCTATTAAATAAATAAATACTCCATATATTACGCTATATTAAATTATTTTTTAAGTTATTTATTATGTACTATATATAATTATCTTTTACTTGACCTCACGGTATAATCTATAGTAAAAATTGATCTTTGATTTGACGGTTTTATTTTATTTACACTTATTATATTCTGTAATCATTTACTACTTTTCTTCTTTCTTATTTGGAATAGGATATTAAAACGTTATTGTTCCTTATTTGAATGAGGAATGCTTATTTCAACAAAATATGACATTTCTCGTGCAAGAAAATAAAAGAGAAAACAGAAGTAACAAATTCGAAGATACTCTAAATTTATATCTTAATAATCTACGAATAACATTTTCTTAACAAGTGATTAATTATAATGAGAAATTAAAATAGAAATACTTCATGCTAAGTATTTCCCTTTACACTTTAGCAATTGTTGTCTCTAACGAATTGCTTGAAAATAAACAAATAGCAGCCGACACTTGTTAGCCTTGGAATTCGAAATTACTGTCATGTCCTTCACATTCTTGTCTCTTTCTTTCTTTATTTACTTATATTTTTTAAATTGATACAACACGTGTTAAATAGTTTATCTTACCTAAGCAACGAAAATTAAAGAATACTAACTATATAGCTAGTAATATGTCCTAAAGCTAGTTGTCAGGTTCATATTTATTTTAGCTATACGGAGTTGTGTAAAATACACTTAGTCCTCTGTATAATACCATTCATATATAATCAGTCACATACCTCCTTTAAATATTACCTTTTTATAATAGCCATATATATAGAATCTTTAACATTTTTTTTCATTGAACAAAAGTTTCCATCCTGTATAATATTCTATAAGATTTGAAAATTTGTACTACCTCCGTTTCAAAATATTCTAGTTTGATTTGCCACAAACTTTAATAAAGAAGGAGAGACTTTTGAGATATGTGGTCTTAAATAAACCATACCATATAAAACTTGTGAAATTTGTAGTCTTAAACTTACCATAATATTTGTGTGGCTATAAATTCTTATTAAGGAATTATTGAAAGGTGTCAGTTTTTTTTAATAGACTAATAAGGAAATAGTGTCAATCTTTTTGAAACAGAAGGAGTACATGCTATCTTTTTTACAAGACGAATGCCAAAAAAAAATATTTAGATAGAAAATCCAACTGTTAAGCTCTTAGATTGCCTTCAACAGAAAGCAATTGCGTACCTTTTGCTTACAATTTAGATACAGATTCTCAATAATTCAAGCTTTATAACGCTAGTAAAAGAACATAATCTATGAAACAACCAATAATTTTAAAGTCCTTCCATCAATGTTGAAAGAAGTTATTTCTCTAGTAACTTTAAAATATATGTCTTCAAATTTAGATTTTTGTATGTTTAATTATGAATTTACTACTAATAATGTATAAGCTTTCTTCAATATTTAATTAGTAATATATGCTATCTTTTGAGATTTTAAATTTGAATAATTTTTTATTTTTATATTTAATATTAAAAAAGAAAAATAATTAATTTTGGATAATTTGTCTATAACAGCTAAAAAATATTTAAATAATAAAATAATGTTATATGTGCATAATACACATTCACTATAAAAGCCACATAATATCAAAATAAACGATGTTATTATAGAGAGATTTGACTATACGAAGAATTAATTCTGAAAGAAATTTTCTTGATCCAACTTCACGTCTTCTCAAGAAAAATTATGCCGGCATGTTGTGAAGTGAATAATGGACTGAACAACAGAATATTACATTGTGAATTGTTTTGAAGGTGTAATAATTAATACAAGAGGCAAATAAAAGGATTCAACACTTAGTACCAAAATAGAAAAGGTAATCAACACTTCAACTATAGGAGTGACTGAACTAAGTACTATTTTGATTCATGCTCCTATGCTCTATGATAAGCAACAATATTCTTGCACATGCGTGACAAATCGCCCAAACTAATAAAATAGTGGGGGAAATGCTTTTTCTCCAAAAACTAATTTTTTTTCTAACAAATTTTAAAAACAAAAAGTCAACTAATTAGATATACACATAACCTCCCCCC
>MU773567.1:45307-101299 GCA_026770625.1 Nicotiana glauca
TTTAACTTGCGAAAATATATAAGCTATAATATATATACATAATATACAATATATACTACAAGAAAATATATAAACTAATATACATACATAACATAACATATATATATATATATATATATATATATATATATATATATATATTATATATATATATATACCTTAAACCATCTCCAGTGTACCTTGCTGGCCAAGAAAAGTTAGGCTTTAAATAATAGTGGCGAAAGTGTTATTATGGAATGTTGTTAGGGGCATTTTTTCACATCTTTTGTAGAGGGACACAGTGTAGTCCCACAAATTGTATACACACACTATTCATCCCTTTTAGATAGTTTGCGATCCCAAAATAACACGCTTCCTTAGTTGTTTGGCTCATTCTGAAAATGAATATTTTTTATAATATTTAAATATTTGAAACAACACAAGGTATATTTCTCTTTTACATGTATAAAATAATATACTAGGAACATTTAGAAAATATTACTACTTGGGTAGTTACTTGGAAAGACCAGATGTAACAATCCGGCCGGTCGTTTCGTGAATTATACCCCCGTTTCCCCTATTTCTACACTTCCTTATATGTTCCTCAGCTATATTTCATCGTATCATGTTGGTTGTTTCGAGTCCGGAATGGTTTCGGTGTGGAATGAGACACTTAGTGTCCTATTTAGAAGCTTAAGTTGGAAAAGTCAACCAGATGTTGACTTATGAGTAAACGACCACGGATTTGGATTTTTATGGTTCGGTAAGTTTCGCTAGGTGATTTTAGACTTGAGAGCGCGTACGGAATATAATTTGGAGGTCTGTGGTAGAATTTGGCTTTGAATTGGCGAAATTGGAAATTTGGGCGATTTTGGTCGGTAGAGGAAAATTTGGGCGATTTTGGTCGGAATGGGATTCTTAAAGTTGGAGTAGGTTCGTAGTGTCATTTTTGACATGTGTGCAAAATTTCAGGTCATTCGGAGGTGATTTGATAGGTTTCGGCGTCGTTTGCAGAAATTGGAAGATTAGAAGCTTTTAGGCTTGAATCTGAGGGTTATTTAGTGTTTTGATATTGTTTTGAGCGATTCAAAGGTTCAACTAAGTTTGAATGGTGTTATGGCATGTGTTGTCATGTTTGGTTAAGTTCCCGAAGGGCTCGAGATGATTTTGGTGTTAACGGAGGATTTGAAAATGGAATAGTGCAGCTAAAGTTGCCGCTTCTGATGTTTCCGCACTTGTGGAGTGGGAAGCGCAGGTGCGAGGTCGCAGATGCGGTGGGGTAGTCGTAGATGCGAAAATGGAGGGCTAGGAGAGGAGCCGTAGATGCAGTGCATTTGACGCATCTGCGGGCTCGCAGAAGCGATGCCTGCGGCACAAGTGCAGTTTTTGGACTTTAAGTGATTTCCACAGATGCAAACATTTGGGCGCGGAAACGGCACCATAGGTGCGCTATTTTGACCGCAAATGCGGAAAGTCCTGGGCAGAAAGTATAAATTGAACTCTTAGCGAATTTTGGGTTATTCTTCACCATTTTTTTTCGATTTGCAGCTTGTGGGAGTGAATTGAAGAGAGATTCAAGGGGATTTTTATTGAGGTACATTATTTGAGCCCTAATACTCGTGTTTATGGTAATTTTCCGTTGTTTAGTCATGTAATTAGTGAAAATTAAGGGTAAAAATTAGGGGTTAGGACTTGGGATTTTGGAGAGTTTGATTGAGGATTTGAAGGGTCAAATGGAGTTGTATTTTGATAAATCTTGTATGTATGGACTCGTGAGTGAAAGGGGTTTCTAGTTTTGTGACTTTTGTCGGATTTTGAGACGTGGGCCCGGGGGCCAGATTTGAGAGGCTTTCGAGATTTGTACCTAATTTGCTAGTTTTTCTTATGAAATTCATTCCATTAACGTATATTGATGGTATTGTTCTGGTTGTGAATTGATTCGGAGCAATTGGAGGCCGAGTCGAGAGGCAAGAGCGCGGATAGGGATTTGACCGGTTTGAGGTAAGTAACGATGGTAAATCTAGTCCTGAGGGTATGAACCCCCGAACTTCGTATCGTTTTACTGTTTTGAGGTGAAGCACATGCTAGGTGATAGGTGTATGGGCGTGCACCGTTGGGGATTATGACTTGGTCCGTCCCGTAGCAACTATAAAGTTGCGTATTTGGTTGAAACTATATGTTAATTATGCGTTTAGAAAGAGTTTTCTGTAATTGGGCTGAATGTCATATTTGGGCCTTGTGCCATAGCTGTTTGAACCCTTAGGGGCCTTTTCTTACTATCCTCTCACTGTTTTTGGGTAAAAATCTAATTCTCAGTCTTGTTACACTTAATGTTTTTATAACTCAGTCTTTATTACTCTGTTTGGATGCATATAAAATGTTGTTTTGGGTTGAGTACCCTATTTTTACAGAGAGCCCAAGTGTCTTGAGAGGTTTATGACTGAGTGAGGCCGGGGGGCCTGATTTGTGAGAATATTTATGGGATCGGGCTGCATGCTGCAGCATGTTGTTATTGATTCATGATTGAGTGAGGCCGAGGGCCTGATTAATTTATGCCATGAGGTGGCTTGTTATAGCGCTTGGGCTGAAGGAGCCCTTCTGGAGTCTGCACACCCCCAGTGAGCGCGGGTACCCTGAGTGGGAGAGTGTTATGCCCGAGGGACTGTAAATGAGTGACTCTAAGGTTTGCCCGAGGGGCTGTATATGAGTGATGTTCTGCCCGAGGGGCTGTTTATGAGTGATGTTCTGCCTGAGGGGCTGTTTATGATTTTATCATTTTGCTCATTGTTGCACTGAGCCTTTGTTTAAGATCTGTTGAAAAATATCTTCAAATAATTTTACAGAAACTGAGTTTGAACAAAATGATTTGATTCAAACTCTGTTTTAAAAGCCAGTTATATTTTTACTAAGATTCCTCGATATGAACTTATTATGCTTTATTGCTCGTCGCTGCTCCTCAATTTTTATTTACTTTGGTTACTTACTGAGTTGATGTACTCACGTTACTCCCACCTTGCACTACTATAAATTAAGATCTTTAGCGGCAATACAAAATGACTTTAGCGGCAATAATAATAGCCGCTCTATCTTTTACCAGCCATTAGCCTTTTGTCGTTGAAACTGAGGTCGGCAAAGCCTTTAGCAGATTTTCTCGTAAAAACTGGTAAACGGTATATTTTATTGCCACTAAAAGTTATTATCTTTAATGGCAATTATTTGCGATAATTATAATGGCTACTAAATCCAATCCAAATCTGCTAATTATACTTCTTTAGCGTCCATTATTATAGCCGCTACATTTAAAATAATTGCCGCTAAAGTAATTATTTATGACAATTATAATGGCTACTAAATCCAATCCAAATGGCTAATTATACTTCTTTAGCATCTATTTTTTATAGCCGCTAAATTAAAAATAATTACCACTAAAAGTTTGCATCTTTAATGGCAATTATTTTGTGGCAATTAAAATGGTCATAGTATCTCTTCTAAAAACATTTTAGTTTGCCCTTTTATGTTCCATTCTAATGGCTTATATGTTTAACTAAATTATCGCTAAAAGTCAATATCTTTAACGACATTTGTTTTACATCAATTATAAATATTTTAGCTACAATTAATAATAGTTACTACATTCGTACATAATATGACTCAAATAATGAAATATATTAATCAATTAAAAAAAATATAATGTATCTCATTAATCTTAACAAACAAAAGGAAGTACTAATCAAAAATATTAATATTGCAGTAACTTAAAACATAAAAATATACTGTTTAGACTAAATAACTAATGTCATTATATAACTAATTCAAATGATGGTCTTCAAATGATTTCCGCAACTTTTCATCATTTTGAAATCTTTCACCCGCTAAATTATCCAACATTAGACTGTATGACCTGAAATTATAAAATAATTGTGTCAAAAGATAATATATAATGTGTAAAAACAACTTGAAGATTTCATCACTGCCCAAATTGGTCATGTAACAGTAGTCCCCTTTCCCTTGTAGAATGGCACAGTTAGAGAGAGTAGAATGATAGAGAAGTCCATTTGTTTATTGTATTAAACAGGAACCTATGTCCAAAAGGGGAATATGAAATACGGAAATATGCAGCAAAACCAACCATTCTTCTAAAATTGATAGAAAAAGGCAACTTTAGGAATTTAGGTAAAGCCTCATTAGAAAAGGAAAAATTCCTGTTTGCAAAAGTTGATAGCTTAACGAAACTTGCTTTAGCACTAAACAAAAATATTTAATCGAGAAAGAGCTGTAAGCACATAACATGTAAACTGAGAACTAGATGCGGGATTAGATACAAGAGAATGTGAAGGAAGAGATGAACAGAAACATGCAACAAGAGTAAAGAGACTGAGACAGGAGCCCCGAGAAGGTGAATCAAATGTAAATCAACTTTACACTATCAATAAATGACCTGTTTAGTCCATATATCATAAAGGTGCTGTACAACAAAAGAAGAAAAAAAGAACTGTTGTTACTGCTGAAGTTGGTGCAGAAACAGATGTTACTGTTGATGCTGGGACAAGAAAGAACACAATTAGGGATGGCTGAAAAGAAGTGGTACGATCTTCAAGTAGGCAAGGTAACTCTCCAGTTGGCAAGAAAGATACGTGAAAAATGATTAAGTCGATTGGATGGTATAGTTAGGAAAATGGTAGTTTCTCACAACCTTTGCGACATCAACAACAATGAGGGAAATATAAAAGCAAGAAGCATCCAGGGTAAGCCTAAATACAACAACAAATTAATAAAAATCTAAGGAGGAAAACTCAAATAATAGCGATGAAAAGACAAAGATGAGTAGTACCATAAGAAGGTTTAGCATTTTCAGCAATACTAGGCATCCTTGATGTTTGTGGTACTCGTTCATGTCCGCTATTGGCATCAGGGATCTAACAAAAATTAGAATGTTAGATAAAAGTACTTTTATATGATTAGAATTTCATTAAAAATGTCTAAAGCTTATGAAATGGAGTTACCTATTCACCTGATGTGACATTGCTACTTTGAGTCATAGATGCATCAGGAGCATATTTGCGCATGAGTTGTCTCATTTGGAGTAATTCTGATTGCATCATCTCCTGATTTTATTTCATCATATTCATTTCGTCATTTTGTTTCTCCTTTAACTCGATTATCTTCTGTTCTAACATTTGTATAACCTCATTAGAAGAATCATCTGCAATGATATTTCCTAATGAATACCTACTACCCCATAGAATAGAAGAAGTTGGACCAAGTCCTAAACCACGAACATACCCACTTTTTTCATTTCTCAACACCTGAGAATACATATCACCTTCCCAAGCAACACTACGAGGAGGTTGCTCATTAGATCTCTCACTATTGCTCACCCTTTCATTTATCATTTTCTGACCATAGAATACACAATAAATCAATTTTGGAATTCATGAGCAGGAAAAAATGCATATTGTTTAACAGAGTCATAAAACCAACAAAATAAAAGAAAGAATAAATATTACGATTTTCTTGACAGAATCATCATCTAGTGTCCTACCATCCTTACGTTTTTTATGAGTTAATAAGAAAATTTCTGTTCGTGTAGGCTCAATCCCATTTATAGCCTAATATAATAAAAATGGTATCAGATATGTGTGACAAAAAAAAGGTTAAAATATTATAGTTTGTAGTTTTCACAAGTTTACCTGCTCATTCATCAAAGTAGCAATACTTTTGGATCCTCCTGTGTGAGGCATCGTTTGCTTAGCCCTATTGTTTCGATTTGCTTGGGTACGTCTCTGTCATTAAAATATTAAAACTATATTTTATAAATCATAATAAAAATTAAGCATAACTAAAATAAAAATGCTATGAAAATGAGTAGACTAGGAGAATTTTCAAGGTTCATACCTTAGCTTTATTAGAAAGCCAATAAGAGGCAAGACCACTCCATTGATCCCTCGGTATATGACTTGTTATATTTTTTAGTAATGCGTCTTTAGTCTTATATTTTGGCGTATACTCACCCTTCAAATCATACTTCTAATCTTTTCATTTCTTTCCTAGTAACTTTAAGACCCACACTTCTCCACGTTTTGGGATAGAGAACTTCTTCTGAAAAAATAAAAGTCAACATTTAGAAGATAACATCGTGTATCAATAGCATGTTCACAAAATAATAATAATAATTACACACCCTCACAAAATTCACTAATTTATTCTTTTTCCTATTTGTCAAAATTTATCCAATCATCTACATGTAGAGGTGTTATCTCTGGAGTTCTGGCAATAATCCCTAGAAAGTTAGCAAGCTTTCGACCCTCTTTCCCAATAGCTTGGTTACGATTATTAAACGGTACATCAACTATCTTCCCCAGTGGAAGTTTTCAAATGTCTTTTAGTAAAGTAGGCCCACAAAATTTTTTTTTGCTTCTGAATTACCTAGAATGAAAATATCTGAATAATGTGGGGACTTCAAGAATTCGAACTCCAAATACTTTAACATTACTCTATTGAAAGAGACTACCAAAGCAGGAGTATTACTATAAATATCACAAAAATGTCGAGAAATTACAATAAAGTGCTCATATTGGAACTGAAGTTAAGGCCGTAGGAAATCAAGAATCATCACATGAAAGGAAGCAAGCAGGGCTAGCCAGCAGCTACCTTGCCAACTTCGAGAAAGTCTACGGCTGGACTAGTCAACAGCCGCTACCGGGTCCTGATGTGCTTGGATCTGCACATAATTAACATCAACTATCGGTCGCATCAAAGAGACCAAATGGCCAACGTCGCTACAGTACGATCCAGCATAGAGGGATCATAATTTGATATGCAAATATCATGGTACGCACGAGCATAGAATCGAGGGTTGTCATCAGTTAAGGGAAGAAATGGCTCATTTGTTCAATAATGAACATCTTCGAGAATCCTGAGCGAGTGGGACAAAAACCATTTCAAGAATAGGGATGCCAACAAGCAGGAAGAACCCTAACATTTGATTAATATGATTATCGTGGGAATAGACGATCTCTAAGGACCGACGCCAAAATTTGACGATAGCAAAACACAATACAAAATTATTGCTCGCTAGTCAAAGATAATATAGTTTAATTATCGTCTCCACAGGGATTGGACTTAAAAAGTGTTTGAATTATCTTCAATTAATTATTATCCAGGAAAATTGACAGTTGATTTAATTTTTAGCAACTAAGATTAACTACTAAAAATTAAGCAATTAACAAATTGATCACAGAATATAGAAGATGAGCAACACACAAATATCAATGAGAGAAATAAGTGTAATTGACTAGAAAGGTGCAAGATAATTGACTCGAAATATGATATGCAATTATCATGGTACTCACGGGCATAAAACCGAGGATTGTCGGCAGTTAAGGGAAGAAGTTGGTCGTTTGTTCAATAATGGACATCTTCGAGAATTCCTGAGCGGGACAAAAACCATTTCAAGAACAGGGATGCCAACAAGCAGGTCGAGCAGGAAGAATCATAACATGTGATTAATATGATTATCAAGGGAGTAGACATTCCCCATGGACCAATGATAAAACGCTCCGAGGTCTCCATAGGTCCATCTCGTTTAGTGACGAGGATGATGAGGGCATCATTTAACCTCATAATAATGCACTAGTAATATCTTTACTTATTAATAAATCTCGAGTTAAGTGTGTGTTAATTGATCCAGGTAGCTTGGCCAACATAATCCGATGGAGAGTCGTGGAACAACTAGGGCTATTGGACCACATAGTACCAGCAGTTCGGGTGCTGAACGGTTTCAATATGGCATGCGAAACAACAAAGGGAGAAAATTACCTTACCGGTCAACACGGTCGTAACCACTCAACAATCAAAGTTCTATATGATCAAGGGGGACATGAGGTACAATGCCTTATTCGGGAGATCGTGGGTTCATATCATGAGGGAGGTACCATCGACCTTGCACCAAGAATTGAAATTTCCAACCCAGGGAGGAATCAAAACGGTCAACGGGGAACAACCGGCCGCAAAAGAGATGTTCGCCATCGAAGAAGTGATCCCTAAACCCTCGATCACGACATCAAAGGATAAAGGACTGATGGAAGATAAATGCACCAAATAGCAATCACAGGTCTTGGCCTCAGTCACGCCCCAAAATCCGAGGAGCGCGACTGGCGCTCAACCGAGTAAACCCGACTGAGCAAGCCTAATAGGTTTCATACATACTACCCAATCTTTTAATAAAGAGGAAATATACATCATTAATCAAATTCTATAAATAAGTCTTTAACGATTTCCATTTCATTTCCATTAGCAACTTCATTCATAATTTAAGATATACAAGTTTTATACATCTTTTCCAAACATCATTATTTCTATTTTAATTCCAATAACTGACACTACCCACAACTTGTCTACGGAGCCTCTAAATATAAATGAAGAGTAATATGAAAATACTGGAAACAAGGCCCCGACTATACCTCAAAATACAAAGTACATGATAAGTAACGATACAGGACCCCGAAATGAAGTGGGGCTCACCAAGTCCGCTGAAAAGAAGATGCATCACTAGCTGCAACCAACACTGCCAGCTATGAAAACACCTACATCCATTTAAAGATGTAGCGCCCCCGGCAAAAGGGACGTTAGTGCCGTCGAATAGCACTAGTATGTATAACTAAACACCATCTCATTAGAAAGAACAACCATACAAGAATAAAGAGGTCATAAGGATCAACAAAGCTTTAAACTATCACCATATCATCAAATACAAATAAGGTATCCCATAGCTTTCACACAATTTCCATAACTTTAGTTTGGGGCATTCCATATTGTTGCATTATCATTTATAATACCACCGCTTTCTTGAGCGGAGTCCGATCACGACCTGATCGGCTAGGTTGCCTCATTTGAGACATGTAGCTCAATCACAATCTCATTCTCACTTCCCAAAATTCAATATCAGCATAATACCACAATTTGTGCGACATGGCATCCGATCACGGCCCGATCGGCTAGGCCGCCTTACCAAGGCATTGTTCCTTTCTCATTAATTATCTCATTTCAATGTTTATTTCACATATATCAATTCATAGGCACTTAGGGCCATAATTATCACATCATACTTGGCGCTAGGACACATTTCACAACTCACATTCCATATCACTTTCACTTTCAACATCAAACTTACAATTTAAGATAATGGGCACATACAAGAGCAATTCAAGTTGTAAGCATACAGAGAGATTCACATGATTTTGCATAATAATCAAGATTTAAACTTGACTTGAAATCTAGACAATTTAGCATATAGTCCACATTCTTCACATATCACCAATTTATCAAGAATAGCGTATTGAACATATTGGGACACACTTTTCACATATATTCTTGCAACACTAATTCCTTTGAAATAACAAATACTACGCCAATCAAATTCCGGACTTACAATTTTACATGGATACCATGGGAGCTCAAAGAAGAGGTGTTTTTAGCCATACTTACCTCGAAAAGCTTTCCCTTAAGTTTCTACAATACACCAACACCTCTAGCAATAACAATCTATAAGGAGATAGCCGAAATCGATTAATAATTAGGAAGATTATCCATGGTGTAACTCTCTTAGGAATTTCATCAAACACCTAACATGTGAATACTACAAGGTTTGGAAATGGAAATTTCTTCCTCCCTTAACCAATTTTAACATGAACTACCCATATTAGTTCTTTAATATCACACACTACAACTTAGTCCCACATGCATGGCCTATTTCTAACCCCCATAACATATTTGAACCTTTAACCTCTTGCATGACATTTTGGAAGTAGGACTTACCTAGATGGAGAACAATCTATGGTTATCTTCCTTGATTCTTGAAGACTTGAGCAAGATTTGGATGATTATGAAGCTAGGACAGTCCTTCCTCTCTATATTCTCTCATCTCTCTCTAAAATCAGTAGGAAATGACCCCAAATGAAGCCCCTCAACCTATTTATGAAAATGGGGTCGGGTTATAAAAATATGGAAAATAAACCTCCGAAACCGGGTCTGCGATCGTAGAATGGACCGCAAAACAAGAATGTGGGCCGCAGAATGCATCGAGAAATATGTGCCTAAAACTGGGCAACACCGGCCCAATCTGCGACAGATCTGCGATCGCAGAGTTAAAATGTGACATATTTGCGATCACAGATTTGACACAGGATCGCATTTTTCCAGCCTTTGGTAATTTGGTCATAACTATGTGTAGGAATGTCCAAATAATGAACGGTTTGAAGTGTTGGAAACTAGACTCGAAGACCTTTCATATGATAGGTTTTTCATCATATAAAACTTTATATATATGTTGATATGCTCGTTCAAATTAGGAACTTGTTCGAACTCATTTGGTCTATTATGAAAATTTTCCAATTTGACTTAGACTTAGGCCTCCCATTAGACCCCACATCACTTATTATATGACTTATACACTTATTTAACAAATCCAATTAATTTACATCATGTTAATAGCACATAAAATATTATAATTAGCCTACATGGCACCATAAAATCCTAATTTACTTTGCGAAATTTTTTGGGGCCTTACATTCTCCCCCGCTTAGGATCATTCATCCTTGGATGAGAGGTAGAGCCCACCCCAAACACGTAACATAACATATCTCTTTTCTAACCTACCTCAAGTCCCTAAATTTTGACTAACTCCCAAATTTTTACTGAAATTTCGACAGAGTCTCCTTTGTAACTAGGACTATCCACCTGCCAGAGAACCACCAAAACCATCCTAAAAACACATCCACAACTCGACAGAGCACCATAATGTATATATCAATAATACCAACCTTACCATTACAAGCGCTACATTATCATAATAATACCTGAATATGGACTACACATTTTTAATCATAACACCTATAAGGTACCTTTCAAATCAAAACCAATTGTTATATAATCAAGAGAAAATATATTATTTCTATGACACTCTCGGCCTTCAATGTGGCCTCTTATACTTTGACGACCTCGCCGGTCTTCTTAAGAATTAACGTCCCGATCACCCTATTAACTACTTTCCCCAAGTTTATTTCTGCTAATGTGATTGTAGGGATATTCGGTTTTGAGTTTTCGGAGAGTTTTGGGACACTTAGTCCCTAAATGAGAGCTTAAGTGCTGGAAAATTGACTATAGTTAGAACATTTTGAAAAAGGACTCAGAATGGAAATACGATGGTTTTGTTAGCTTCATTAGGTAATTTCTGGGTTAGGAGCGTGTTCGGAATGTGTTTTGGAGGTCCGTAGATAATTTAGGCTTGAAATGCCGAAGGTTGAATTTTGAAAGTTTCCGGTTCGACAGTGAGGTTTTGATCCGAGGGTCAGAATGGAATTCTAAGAGTTGCAGTAGTTCCGTTAAGTAATTTGGGATCTGCATGCAAAGTTTTAGGTCATTCGGACGAGGTTTGATAGACTTTTTGATCGAAAATGTATTTTTAGAGTTTTTTTGGAATTTTTAAACTTGAATCTGATGGAAAGTAGGTATTTTGATGTAGCATTTTGAAGGTTGGAACAAGTTTGTATGACGTTATGGGATATGTTCATAGGCTTGATTGAGGTCCCAGGGGCCTCGAGTGTGTTTCGGATGCTCAACGGATCATTTTGAGCTGTTAAAAAGTTGTAAAAATTCAGGTTCAGGTGTTGCAGACTTTTCTTCATCGCGATCGCAGCCATTCATTCGAGATCGCATAGTGTAATTCCGGAGGGGACCCAATTCCTTCTTTGCGATCACATCACTTGACTCGCGATCGCATAGTACTGCCTCATTCCTCTTTCGCGTTCGCAGTTTCCCCTTCGGTTTCCCGTAGTAGAAAGTGAGTCGGCAGCTCAGTAGACCAATTTCTTCTTTGCGTTCATGTGTCTTCAACCGCGATCGCATAAGTCCATCTCTTCCTCTTTCGCGATCGCATGCTTCCTGTCGCATTCGCATAGGCCATTTCCTGGAGCCTTCACTTTTACTCTTCGCAATCGCAGGCCTTCTTTTGCGATCACGATGTTCAATATGCCCGGGCAGAATTTAAAACCTAAAATCTAGGGTTTAGACCATAATTCATATTTTAGACTTGGGAGCTCGGGAGATCACGGTTTTTGAGTGGATTTTTGCCTGGGCAACTTGGGTAAGTGATTCTTACTCGGTTTAGACTAATTTCCACCAATCTTCACTCAAATTCATCCTTTAATTTTGGAATTTTGGTAGAAATTGGGGGAAAAGTTCTTAGACATAGAAATTTAGTTTTGATTGGGTTTTTGACATTCAATTTGAGAGATGTTTATATGATTAGACTCGTGAGAGTACGAGGTTTCTGAAAATGTTAATTTCACCTGATTTCGAGACGTTGGCCTGAGGGACGTTTTGGTTATTTTACATAATTTCACATTAGCTTAGAATTTAATTGTAGAATCAGTTTCTTGAAGTATTATTTACATTATGAAATGGAATTGAATTGATTTTGGCCATTGGAGTAGGATACTCGTGACAAGAACGTGGTTTCTAGTTGATTTTGAGCCGGTTCGAGTTATGTGACTTGTCTAACCTTGTGTGGGGGACCTTCCCCTTAGGATTGATATGTTTGGTAACTGAATTGCCTTGTGTATGAGGTGACGAGCGCGTACTCCTGCAAATTGTTGGAAATCCAATTTTCTTAAAGTATTCATTAGCATATGTTTCATTTCCTGCTTTATTATACTTGCAAACTTAGCATGTTGTTAGTTAGAAAAACATGTTGAGTTAACTTAAATTGCCTATTTGCTTAAATTGCCTTTATTGCACTACGTGAAGCATGTTAGGCTAGAATTTCTTGTTTCCTTGATATGAAATTTCATTTCTGAATATCTTCTTGCTGTTGCTGTGCATTTCCATTAGGACTACGGATGTGGGATTTCGGTAGCTCCCCCTTGTTTGTTTACTTTGGGATTACGGGTTAGATTCCCGGTAGATCCCCTTGCACAGTTATATGGAACTACAAGAATGCACCCGGTAGATTCCCCCAGTACTGGGTATTTACTTTTGGGACTACGGATAAGGATTTCTGGTAGATCCCCGAGCATTGATAGTTGGACTACGGGACAGTATCCTGGGAGATCCACTGGATAGTTGTAAAAAGGACTACAAGATGGTATCCTGGGAGATCCTTGTTGTTACTATTCGTACAGAGCTGTTCTTACTTCCGTGTTTACTCCACCCTTTTTGTATATTTGTTGTTGCCTTGTATGAGCTGTCTTATTCCATTGCTGTACTCATTATACTGCTTACTCTACACTGTTAAATCTTATATTTTATTTGACCTCAGTAGGGCCCTGACCTTCCTCGTAACTACCCGATCGAGGTTAGGCTTGGCACTTACTGAGTGCCGCTGTGGTGTACTCATGCCCTTTCTGTGCATGTTTTACATGTGCAGATTCAGGTACCTCAGCACAGGCTTACCATCCTTGAGGCATGGAGAGCTTTTGGAGACTTCGAGGTACATCTACCATGTCCGAAAACCGAAGAGTCTCCATATTTATTCTATCTTGTAGTGTTAGACCTTCTATCGTACTGTTGATGTAGACATTCTGGAGATTAGAGCACTTTACTGTATTTTTTCTAGTTTGTGTTCTTGTGAGTTTTCGGGTTTTGGGATAGTGATGTAGAAGTTGAGATATTGTGCTTTATATGCCGAGCGGAATTCTATAATACCGTTCCTTTTAGTTATTTTGGTTTTTGATTTATACTTCCACAAGTTTCG
Source organism: Nicotiana glauca (assembly GCA_026770625.1). Lineage (NCBI taxonomy): Eukaryota > Viridiplantae > Streptophyta > Magnoliopsida > Solanales > Solanaceae > Nicotiana > Nicotiana glauca. Next base: position 59,037 of record MU773567.1, read on the forward strand.
ATTTTTTTTCCGCACTTGTTAGGCTTACCTAGTCGTAGAGACTAGGTGACATCACGACAGTTCACGGAGGGCGAACTGGGGTCATGACATATACTTACAAATAGATACCTCGCATAAGCTAACTCTCCATCAAATTCACCTTCAATAGTTTCCATCGAAATGATACATAAAGGATCTCCAACTACCTTCTTAGGCATAGAAATGTGAAAACACAAAATATATGGGGAACAACTATGGGGAACTTCATACTCCTAGTACGGCCTAATGTAAACTACACTTATTTCACCTTCATTATCAATTCATGTAACAACTTCAGAGGAAAATATTGAAAATAATCTGTACACCTTCCTAAACTGTGAATCTATAGGCGAACACTCACACTAAACCCTTGATGACCTTCAATGATTACTCTAAAACGTGCTATCATAAATTGGCCATAAAATTACCTATCAAATATATGTGATCACACGGGGATAATCCCCAATTGATATGTTTAGACCTTCAATACCTAATAAATTCAATGCAATGAGGAACAACAGAGTTCAAGATTCGGCTGGAATTATTCAGGAACCCACTAATGCGCTGAGCAGAGTACTTTCTGAGGTTATATGCTAAGCAATGTGAAAGTTACTACTAATAATGTTGTGAAGGTTAATCATTGTGACAACATCAATTATTAGACAATTAAGGCATAGGGGTACCTCGTATATTGGCAACAGGAACAATTAAAGAGGAATATTCAAGTACGTGACCTAGTCGTCTCCTGGAGTTTAGGGAAAGTCAGCTTATCAAGAATGAGAATACTCTGGAACCTTGAATGCGATATGGGTTTCAAAATACATGAAGTTGAATTACACTCTTAACATTAACTGACACAAGGAATCTATGCCACAAGCCCATGAGGATGAAAAGAAGTTGAACACTTATGAGATTATCATATTTCATACAGCTTAACCATTCCTGATAATTGACCCTATATAAGAGAACTAAAGATACGATAACTTGTCTTCCAAACAAATATGCTCACGATATGTGCAAAAAAAAAAATCTGAAGGCATCTAATCTCAACCTTTCACGAGTGAAACCACATAGCTAAGACATCCTACCATAGGGGTGAAATCATGTATTGTCCAGAGGAGTTTCAATGGTTGACGTAATGCTCCGGGAAGAAAGACAATTAAAACTCATATCCTCCTTAAGGAGGTGGAATTCTAGGGGTAGCAAAATTTCCCACACATGACAATGACGTTGTCAATAATCCTAGAAGCCGATTGAGCAGAAGGCCACGTAACCCACCCAATCCGACCCATTTAAGACTTTTGAAAGAGGATGCACTTGGGTTTGAAATCATGGCAATATAAGTTTGAAATTAGGGTAAATCATTACTTTTGGAACCTATGAGACAAGCCCACTAAATGCAGCCCTAGAAAATCGTTAACAATGGCGAGAAAGTACTTAAAACCATTACGAGTTGGTATAAAACAAGGCCTAAAAGTGCGCACATGGATAAGTTTGAAAGAATGAGACGTCTTAATGCATTAGTAACCTAGGTTATCTAGTCACAAGGATATGCAGAACAGGTAAATGAAAAGAAAGTGAGAGAGACTATGGAAGTAACCTTTACATTGTAACCACTAGGAATGGTGGTAATATTAAGGGATTACGAGAATCTAAATTTCTGAAAGAAGATCTCTGTATGTAGTCACGTGATGTATAACTCCAGAATTCAAAAATTCAATTATGTTTAGCAACTCTACTTCATGATGAAGCACTACAACAGACTTCTACACAACCAGCTATTACAAGCCACATTAGGAGATGCTATAGACTTGACTGAGAGAAAGGCTTTGACATATGAATGTGTTACTAGGTGTATTTATCCTTGGTCAACCCAAAACCAAAAGGCGAGAGTTAGACTGATGAGCAGATCGTTGGACTAGCACATGTATAGATAACCCATTATCGAAAGGAGATCATTCAATCTCAGCAATTGCGGCATGCTATCAACCCTTGATGTACTTGAAGTGAGGTGGGAACCCAATGAGATAGTATAAAATAATCATGCAAGGTTTGCAGATGTTCACACTGAGTTCTCTATGGATTTTGACTTGAGAAATACCCAGATGCTAATGGAAGAAAAAAAAATGAGAAATATGCATTGTGCTACGATAACCCCCAAAGGTGCGCTTGGTCTTCATGGAGAGCCTAGTAAGGGTCCTTACAAGAAAGAAAGTATTACAATGACACATAGAAGGATATGTTATCTCATGGTTATCAAACAAGTGTGGGGAAACTATCACAATGAATTCACTAAGAAACACAATTATCACATGTTGTGGAGGTGTAAAGAGAAAATAAACATTTATTATAAGTTGGACATGCTTATGCTATATTAAATCCTAACTGTAATACACGACCACACCACGGGCAACCACAATACTAGGAACAAAGTGAGCTACTTACTGCGGGATGTCCCAAGTGGACACGAAAGTTATACTAAGATGGCGACACAAGATCTTCCTACGACGGGGATGTGAGGATCTCAATTTTCAGAGAGACTTTATGCACACAATGACCATTTCGATTGACATGCACTCATGTGATAGGTGTTAAGGTATACTCTTATGTTACTAGATATTGAGAAGCTTTCATGATGATACTCTCAAGAGAGTAAAGTGATTGTTCAAACCATATAAGCCATATACATAAGTGAGTAAAAGAGTGACTCGAGAAGGATCGCAACACTGGGATGCTTTACTTGGAACTTGACACCACATAGGTAAACTTTACGACGGTGCATGCATAGGCACAAGTGGGTAGATGTTGTCCATTTAAATAAAATATTCTGTAAGAAATTCATCAGGTATATAGTCCCTTGTTGAGAATTTAGGAAAAGCAAGTGGGTAGTATTAATACCATAGTCATAACTCCATTCAAGGACACGATTATAGAACTTAATTCCAGTGGAATGTAAATAAGAGGATTTGTAATAGAGTGGATTCACGAATAATGCGTCTCATTCAAAGAGTCGATATACGCAATGTTTTGTTATTCAACATCTTGTTAAGACCATGTTTATGAGAACTCTTCAATATGTATGTACATATACGAGTAGAAATTTTCATTTGACTCACTTAATGACGTTAGGTTGATAGGGCAATAGCTTAATCGATACCTCTCGACTCCACATCCCTAACGTACATAGGTAACATACTAATATACTATGTGATCTGGTGGAGTAGAGACATTAATAGGATCAAGGGTACTCCCCTTAGCAACAAGTTCTATCAATTCCTCCATGGCTCGATACATTCTCCTAATAAACTCTTGGGCAATCTCTCTCATATTCAATGGTGGGGTTATTCCCTCCTTACTGCTTCCAAAATCATGAATTAGTCATCTTGAGATTGAGAAATAGAATGGAAATTAGCTCCCTATCTTGAGTTCTATTGCAAGTTCTGGAGTATCAAAGAAGGGTGAAATTCCTAAATGTCCGAATAGCCTCCAACTTATAGATGTGGTCGGCTATACACTGATAAGAAGGACTCTACTAGACACGGCTATGAGACATCCTAGGACACTTTAAAACCTTAGGCTCTGATACTAAGTTTGTCACACCCCAAACTCCAAGGAGCGCGACCGGCGTTCAACCGAGTAAACTCGATTGAGCAAGCCTAATAGGTTTCACACATACTACCCAATCTTTGAATAAAGAGGAAATATACATCATTAATCAAATTCTATAAACAAGTCTTTAACGATTTCCATTTCATTTCCATTAGCAACTTTGTTCATAATTTAAGATATACAAGTTTTATACTTCTTTTCCAAACATCATTATTTCTATTTTAATTCCAATACCTGACACTACCCACAACCTGTCTACGGAGCCTCTAAATACAACTGAAGAGTAATATGGAAATGCCGGCAACAAGGCCCAACTATACCTCAAAATACAAAGTACATGATAAGCAGCGATACAGAACCCCAAAATGAAGTGGGGCTCACCAAGTCCGCTAAAAGAAAGATGCATCACTAGCTGCAACCAACACTGCCTGCTATGGAAACACCTACATCCATTTAAAGATGTAGCGCCCCCGACAAAAGGGACGTTAGTGCCGTCGAATATCACTAGTATGTATAAGTTAACTCCATCTCATTAGAAAGAACAACCATATAAGAATAAAGAGATCATAAGGATCAACAAAGCTTTAAACTATCACCACATCATCAAATACAAATAGGGATCACATAGCTTTCACACAATTTCCATAACTTTAGTTTGGGGCATTACATATTGTTGCATCATCATTCACAATACCACCGTTTTCTTGAGTGGAGTCCGATCAAGACCTGATCGGCTAGGTTGCCATATTTGAGACATGTACCTCAATCACAATCTCATTCTCACTTCCCAGAATTCAATATCAGTATAATACCACCATGTGTGCGGCATGTCATCTGATCAAGGCCCGATCGGCTTGGCTGCCTTACCAAGGCATTGTTCCTTTCTCATAAATCATCTCATTTCAATCTTTATTTCACATATATGAATTCATAGGCACTTAGGGCCACAATTATCACATCATACTTGGCGCTAGGCCACATTTTACAACTCATATTCCACAACTTACAATTTAAGATAATGGGCACATACAAGAGCAATTCAAGTTGTAAGCATAGAGAGAGATTCACATGGTTTTTCATAATAATCACGATTTAAACTTGACTTGAAATCTAGGCAATTTAGCATATAGTCCACATTCTTCACATATCACCAATTTATCAAGAATAGCGTATTGAACATATTGGAACACACTTTTCATATATACTCTTGCAACACTAATTCCTTTGAAATAACAAATACTACGTCAATCAAATTCCGGAATTACAATTTTACATGGATACCATGGGAGCTCAATTTCTAAGAAGAAGGGGTTTTAGCCATACTTACTTCGAAGAGCTTTCCCTTAAGTTTCTACAATACACCAACACCTCTAGTAATAACAATCTATAAGGAGATAGCGAAAATCAATTAATAATTAGGAAGATTATCCATGGTGCAACTCTCTCAGGAATTTCATCAAACACCTAATATGTGAAGTAGACTACAAGGTTTAGAAATGGCAATTCCTTCCTCCCTCAACCAATTTTAACATGAACTACCCATATTAGTTCTTTAGCATCACATACTACAACTTAGTCCCACATGCATGGCCTATTTCTAACCCCCACAACATATTTGAACCTTTAACCTCTTGCATGACATTTTGGAAGTAGGACTTACCCGGATGGAGGACAAAACTTCCTTGATTCTTGAAGACTTGAGCAAGAGTTGGATGGTTATGAAGCTAGGCCTCTCCTTACTCTCTCTATATGCTCTCATCTCTCTCTAAAATCAGTAGGAAATGACCCTAAATGAAGCCCCTAACCTATTTATGAAAATGGGGTCGGGTTATAAAAATAGGGAAAATAAACCTTCAAAATCGGGTCTGCGATCACAGAATGTACCGCAAAACAAGAATGTGGGCCGCAGAATACATCGTAAAATAGGTTCCCAAAACTGGATAACATTGGCTCAATCTGCAATAGATTTGCGATTGTAGAGTCAAAAATGTGACATATTTGCGATCGCAGATTCGACACAGGATCGCATTTTTCCAGCCTTTAGTAATTTGGTCATCACTTTGTGTAGGAATGTAAAAATGACAAACGATTTGAAGAGTTGGAAACTAGAATCGAAGACCTTTCATATGATAGGTTGTTCATCACATAATACTTTATATATATTTTGATATGCTCATTCAAAGTAGGGAGTTGTGCGAACTCATTTGGAATTTTAGCCTATTATGAAAATTTTCCAATTTGACTTAGACTTATACCTCCCGTTAGACCCCACATTACTTATTATAGTACTTATACACTTATTTACCAAATCTAATTGATGCCCATCATGTTAATAGCACATAAAATATTATAATTAGCCTATATGGCACCACGAAATTCTCATTTACTTAGCAAAATTTTTCGGGGCCTTACAGCCTCGACCGAGCCAAAGAAATAGAAGGAGCGTCTAACATATGAGGAAGATGATTTCGGGGTCCTGAGATCCTTTGTAGCATCTGATGGCGTCGATGACACCAAGCCAATAATCGGGGAACTCGAACAAGTCATATTGTTCGAGCATTTTCCAGATAAAGAGGTATAGCTGGGCACGGGGCTAATGATCCACGTCCAATCTGCACTCAATAATGAGTGAAAACAGTCGTTGAAAGAATAGTACCCAATAAGAGTCGGGGTTGATCTCCACAGAGATTTTAATATGGGTGTAAGGGTATACACTTGATGAGAGCAAATAAAATAACTAAGTTGCCTTTCCAAACAAGGGATTTTGTTTTCTACTTCTAAATTATCACTAGAAATTATAAACTAATGAGAGGGAACTAGAAAGCGAGTGAGTGTTTTTATTATTCTTACCAAATGGTTAAAAATCCTAGGGATGTGACCTTCTCCTAGGTGTTCGCCTAATGGGTTAAGCACGTTAACACTTGTTTTATTGATCGAGGTGTATTATAGCTCTCAGCTCTAAGTTACCCACTCAATAACTCTCGATCATCGAGTAATTTTGCCCAATTGGGATTTCTTAAGTCCAAATGGGTATCAAGCTACATAGTTGATATGAGCTCAAGTCGGTTTTTTTCCTATCTCTAGTTCAAACCCTTTAATTAGGCTAATCAAATCTTCAATTAGCCCAATTCCTTGTTAGCCAAGTGTTTCTAGACTAGGTCCCTCTTTCTCAAGTAAAGAGCAAGTCAAAAAGGCATGAATCAATGTTTGCAACCATTAATTCTAAAATTAAAGCATAAAAAAGGGGTAAATAATCAATACTCGATCATAAACATGCATTAAATTAAAATACCCATAAGGTTTACACACTAGGGTTGGGTCACAACCCTAGTAAAAATCTAGCTACTCATAGTAGAAAATGAATCAAAACAAAGAAGAAATACTAATTAAACTCATAATATAAGATTAAAATGATAAACTATGATGTTTTAATCCCAAAATGATCACAAATTTCCTGAAATGGAAATTGCAATGGCTATAATTGCTTGAAATTCAAAACATGACCTAAAATGTGATTCCCATCTATTTATAGTGGCCTAAAATTCGGTGAAACAAATGCCTCTCAGGAGGTTATGTGGCCTCACAATTCTCTGTGTGGTCTGCATATTGCTTGGTCTTGCAAGGAACTGGATTCTACAGCCGCACAATTTGGTCTGCGGCTACGGTGCAACTTCTGCGATTGCACAATTCATGTGCAGTCTGCATTTCATGCAAGCTTTCAGTCTTGTTCATTTGCACACTCTCTGAACTTTTGAATTCTTACCAGTGCGGACCATGTTATACGGCCGCACAATTCATGTGTGGTTCAAACTTCTGCTTAAAGGACTGCTGGGCTTCTTCATCACTTCTGCGTCCGCAGAGGGAATTCTGTGATCTGCACTTCCTTTTGCGGCCGCAGAAATACCTCTACGGACCGCGCTTCTTGTGTGTTGAGCCCCTTCTTTCTTTGTGAGTGGGAACACTCCTTTTAAAGTCAGATCTCTTCCTAAGAGCCCAAATTTCCAACATTCCTGCAATTTAGACATTTTCATTGGTTTTTGGAACATAAGTCGATACTTTCGTACTAAAACAAAAGTGTAAAGGTACTAATAAGTGGTAAAAATCCACACTTATCAACTCCCCAAACTTAAGTCTTTACTTGTCCTCAAGCAAATAGATTAGTTCCACCTCCTCAAAGTTTAGGGTCATTTCAGCGAGTCGATGGTGAGCCATTCATACTCAGTTGGGACCAACAATTACCCACACTACTTATGCATCTAACAAGGCGACAAGTTAAATATTCATGCACATATAGTTCTAATATGATGTTTGAGCTTCAAGAATTGTCTTTACTCATCAAGTACTCTTGTTCTATCATATAGGTCATGGTGGACTCCAAACTCTTCCTCCTCTACCTTCCATTTGCCAAGATCACTTAAAAAGTTAGCACTCAATCATAAGATTCATGAAAGGTTCACTCTTCTCTCAGAAGAGAATGTCACAAGTACAGATTCAAGTACCATAGGCTTGACCCTCATATAGATCACCACTAATGTAAGCTCACCCGGTTCGAAATCAAGCAGGATTTTTTTGAGTTGTAAAAAAAGGGTATGATACCATATGGGTAAGTGGTTACACCTTTCCTTAAGCACTCTACATTTTCATTTCTCGGCTCACAATTATCAATTCTTAGAAGTATTTTCTTTTTATTAGGGATAGAGAGTTTCGCCATCACTCTTTCTTGTTCATTTCATTCCTTTTCTCCGTTTGATGCTCATGTTAGGGATTATTGCCTCTTTTCTAATCCATCAACCCTTCCACTTATTCTTTTTTTTTTTTGTAATTTTGTTTTTGTTTTTTTCTTTTCTTGCCTTCTCTTTTCATAGAGATCATTTCTTTTCCCTTTTTGTGTCTTGATACATTTTTCAAATTCTTCATATCTCCCCCAAAATTATGCATTAAGCCACTTATTTCACAAGAGTATTAAGAAAAGTCCGGGTGCCAAGAGATGATCACGACAAAATTGGTAAAGGCTAACATGGTTATCAAATGAGAAAGGCTAGAGGCTAAAATGAGTTTGACTAGGGATAATGACATTGATTGGCAATAGAAAGCTCAAATGGTAAAGGAAATCCTACAATCATTTCTCAAACCAAGCAAAACTTAGGATTTTGCCTTGAAGCACAATCGGGGCAAGTTCTAGACCATTCACACAGATACTTGGACTAGCAACAATTCATCTGACTCCTCACGCAACTAGATCGTAAAAGAGGATAGAGTCGAGAGATTACAACAACCAATTCAAGTTTAAAGATCACTATGGCCCAGTAAATCACTCGATGATTGCCAAAGTCAACTCAAGAGTCTCAAAGTCACTAACTAGAGCTATTTTCTTTCAAAAATCTTGTCTCTAACCTTAAGCACACAGTTAAGTATGTTGGTACCAAATGAAGCATGATTAACTCTTTTTTGAGAATGGATTTATTAGGACTTTTATTCATTATTACTATTATTATTATTACCTAAACACAAAAACGGACTCATTCCCTTAAGAAGGTTGTCACGCCATCCATCGTTGGGACGAGTCACATGCTTCACACAAAAACTACCTTTGGAAAGAACCGTGACATTAAGAAAATCAAAGATTTATTATCTATGAAAGCATAAAAAGAAGCTACTTAACAAAATAAGAATTAAAGTGGAAAAATAAATAAGCTAATGAACAATAACTACTAAAGATACATAACTACAAATAATAAAAGAAAGAGAATCATCAAATTATTGCAGTCCAAATGTATCCAAAATGTGTCAATGTATCAAATAAACTCTACCCCTCCCCCTCTTCCCCGAATAAAAGTAAGCATTGTCCCCAAGGCTTAGCAAAATAAGAGTGAAAGAACAGAGGGTAAAGAAAACTCCCTAAGGATCCTTGGACATCTCGATGTCCCTAGCAATATCATCTCCTTCAGGATCAGCCAACTGTATCTTATCATCGTCAAATTTAGGCATGGCAGGAGTGATGAACATCGCACGCACTGCCTCAGTAGTGTTGGCAGCAAGGTCTGGCTCCTCAGATTGGCCAGCTGGTGATACCGGTGTAAATGGTGTTGATGGATTTGGGATGGACTGGTGTGGGTCAAGAAGCATATCAAAAGGTATATCCCCAGCTATAACAAGTCTAGTCACCTCTTTTTTGAGCTTGTCCACTGATTTCTTGAGGATGATAATGAAAGCACAGCAGCGGCACTGAAAGAGGGCTCAGTAAAGGTGGGTGGAAGGTTAGCTTTCTCAGAAACTACCATTGTCGGCTCATCAAACTGGCATGTGATGATAGATGGATGGGTCTCCTTCTTTAGGTTGGTCTCATCCATCAGTGACTACAAGTCAAATGGCTTCTTCGGCTTCACCTTGGTGTCAAAAGATCTTGGCTCTATCTTTGCACTTGTGAGGTACTCTATGATAGTTTTGGGATAAGGGTCGGCCGAGCTAGCCTTCCGTGCTATCAAGGAAATGTTAGGAGACATCATGGAACCCACATTAATTGGGTACCCGTCCATGATGGAAGCCACAAGAACAACCCGAGGAATATGAAGATGAATCTCATTTTTGCTTGGATCCAGTTTGCTACAAATAAAGGTTTGCCACCCCTTCGCCTCGAAACTCAATGTGTTCCGCTGAATAGGAACCCCAGTGGTAATCCATGGTAGTGGTGGCCCTGGTGGTGCTAAGATCTCAGCCAGCCAAGGTCAAACTTTCTCCTTCATTGCATATTTCTCCAGATACTCCTCAGCTCCACATCCCTAGATCCCAAGTACGCATTTAGCGTATGCTAATAAAACCTCACCTTGTGATTGTGTATTTTGGTCACCTTTGTCCCTTATTTATGTGAACAACATTAGCATAGAACTCTCGAACGAGGTATTCCTTGGCATCCTCAACTCTTTCAGTGAACCACATCTAACCCTTTCTTACTCTAAACTGTCTCAAGATCGCCGGGTTGTATTTCTCCAAGTCTTTCAATAAGAATTGTCTCTCAAGAGCCAAAGACCTCACTGGCAACCACATACAAAAATCAGTGAAGGCAGCCAAGCTGACAAACCTATCCTCCCAGACCTTCTTCTTCTTTGATCTCTCCATACCTGTGGTTGTACCATCTCCCTCTCTACCATCATCGGGGATCTCTTGTATAGTATGTAACTTTGTGTGTAGTGTAGTTGATTGGCTCAGAGGCATGGCTAGCACTCTCTGACCCCTCGAAGTTGTTGTGAGATAAAGAAGGCTCATCCCTGAGTTGGTAACTTCCTTATGTCCTCGACCGTGTGGCTATCTGCTCCTCTTGAACAGAGGTTGTTTCCCTCTGACACTTCCCTAGACAGCACATAGGAACTAGACTCAGAATGTTTTGCACCTCTCCCTCTGCCTGCTGTACCTTTCCTTATGATGGTCTTAGGCTGGCCAAGGGGCAAAGTACCTTTACCTCAACCCCTACAAGATAAACCCCTTCCCTTTGTAGTGTTGCCTTGGCCTCTTGATTGAACCATTATCGTATTAAAGTAAAGAAGATTGTTTGGTGCAATTCATTATTCAACATATTCAGGACTTACGTAGGCAAAGGAGGAACAATTGGACACAATAGGGTTATGACTATAACACAGGTCTGCATGTTATGGGATCTTCGGTCCGCACATTTTTTATATGCGGTCGCAGAAAGGTACTGCGGTCCATAGAATTTGGTTGTGCAGCCATAGAAAGGAAGTATGGTGCGTACAATTTGGAACTGTGGCCGCACTTAAGATTCTCAAAATGCAGAGTCTCTGAAGATAGTAATATGGCTTATCTGCGGTCGCAGGGGGGAATCTGCGGTCCATACATTTTAACTTGTGGCCGCAGATCCATTCTTTACTGAGTTGCCAAAATTCCAAATCTATGGATCGCACAAATTCAAGTGCAGTTGCAGATTTCATAATATGCAAACAATCATGCTTTTTCTACCTATATTTTTTAATTTCTTTCACAAATAGACATGGCAACATCGTAAAAAATATAAAATTTCACTAACCCAAACCCAGTAGAGCGTGTATTAAGCTTACCAAGTTCAGATCTACCCCACATGGACACATAGTTGAACTCTAATAATAGATGGCCTAAAATGAATTAAAAATCTATAAATTAATCTAACACAAAAATGTAATATGAGATTGAGGCATATTAGATATAGTGAGTGCTATAGGTGAATAATCAAGGTAGTTGTGTGTCGGACTGTTAAATATCTCAAGCAAATCAACAAAGCTACAATGTTTGTTTAGAGAGGGAAAAGTGTAAAATGCACTCTATTTCTTTATCTATACCAACTATTTGAGGAGGGGAAAGAGGCAAGTGCGGCCACACATTTCATGTGATGTCCGCACTCTGTTACCTAGATTGACAGTCTCAGATCTCAATGTGCGGTTCGCATATTTTCAGGTGTGGCCGCAGATTTCACGTGCGGTCGCAAATCCGCCTCCGTACTGACAAGATCAAACTTCAGAGAGTTAGCATTTTGACAATTTTTGAATATTTCAAATGTGCGGTCCACATGAGAAATGTGCGGCCACAATGCTCTTCTACCTTGGCACACATAGAAATATGCAGTCCGTACAATTTCGGACACTTAGCCATATTTTTGTTCACCTTTATTGTAAGTCATACTCATCCGTGTAGAACACTTCAAATCAAGTTAGAACATAAACAACACCTAACTACAAATGAAAAAGAAAAAGAACATTGGTTTCATCCCAACAAGCGCCCGATTTAACGTCGCGGCACGACATAAAATACTGTTAAGTGAAGTGAATGACCGCCACCACGTGGCTATCTCCAACCTTGCCCAAGTAGTGATTCACCTGGTGAACATTGACTCAGAATACTTCATTATTTTTGTTCTTCAAGTCTAATGCACCAAAAGGTGTCACACCAACAATTTCAAATGGACCATTCCACTTGGATTTTAGCTTCCCGGGAAACATTCTCAACCTTGAGTTAAACAATAATAGAAGATCGCCTACCTTGAACTCTTTGTTCCAAATGTATTTGTCATGAAGATATTTTATCTTTTCTTTGTACAAGGACGAACTCACATAAGCATGGTACCGGAACTCATCCAATTCATTCAAATGTGAAATTCTCAAGTTAGCGGCTACATCCCAATCAAGATTCAACTTCTTTAGAGCCCACATTGCCTTGTGCTCTAGTTCCACCGGAAGATGACAAGCTTTTCTAAACATCAACTGGTATGGTGACATTCCCATAGGTATTTTATAATCCATCCAATGAGCCCATAATGCATCATCAAGCTTCTTGGACCAATCCGTCCGATTAGCATTTACCGTTTTAGACAAGATACTCTTTATCTCCCAGTTGGAGACTTCCACTTGTCCACTAGCTTGTGGGTGATAAGGAGTCGTGACTTTATGAGTATCACCATACTTGCTAAGTAAAGTGTAAAAAGCCTTGTTGCAAAAGATTGATCCCCCATTGCTTATAATTGCACGTGGAGTACCAAACCTTGTGAAAATATTCTTCTTCAGGAAAGCCACTACACTACTCGCCTAATTGTTGGGTAAAGCGATGGCCTCAACCCATTTGGACATATAATCCACCTCACCAAAAGGAAGGTATTTCCATAAGAACTCACAAAAAGGACCATGAAGTCAATGCCACACACATTGAAAATATCAATCTCCAAAATGGTTGTGAGGGGAATTTCATTTTTCTTTGAGATTCCACCGGCCCGTAGACATTCATCACATCTTTTCACTAACTCACTAGCATCATTATAAGGAGTGGGCCAATAGAAACCACAACTAAGTACTTTTGTCGGTGTTCTTAATCCACCACGATGACCACCATAAGGCGAAGAATGACAAGCCCCAAGAATATCACCTTGCTCTTCTTATGATACACATCTCCTAATCACCCCATCCGCACAAATCCGGAAAAGGTATGGTTCATGCCAATAATAATCTTGACAATCCCTTTTGAGCTTCTTCCTTTGGCTTGAAGAGAACTCATATGGAATGATTCCAAACACAAGAATATTTTGCTAAGTTCGCGAACCATGGCACCTTTTCCATTGGAATTGCTAAAAGTTGACCATCAGGGAAAGAGTCATTGATTTCAAGTCCATTATGTGGACTCCCCTCCTTCTCCAAATGAGACAAATGGTCCACCACTTGGTTTTCACTACCTTTCCTATCGTGTATGTCAATATCAAATTCTTGTAATAGAGTACACATCGTATCAACCGAGCTTTCAATTCCTTTTCTCATAAGATAATGAAATGTCGTATGATCCGTGTGGATAATAACTTTTTCACCCATCAAGTACGGGAGAAACTTCTCAATTGCAAACACAATAGCAAGGAGTTATTTCTCTGTAATAGTATAGTTGACTTGGGCACAATTCATGGTATTACTAGCATAGTAGACCGGATGTAAAATCTTGTTGATACGTTGGCCCAAAATAGCCCCAACTGCTACATCACTTGCATCACACATGATTTGAAAAGGGACACTCCAATCTAGAGCGGTGATGATGGGATTAGTTATCAACTTGATCTTCAACAATTCAAAAGCTCTCATGCAGTCATCATTGAAATTAAACTTGGCATCCTTCTCAAGAAGCTTGCACAACAGGTTCACCACCTTAGAGAAGTCTTTAATAAAACACCGGTAAAAACCCGCATGGCTTAAGAAACTCTGCACACCCCAGTTGCCTTGATTATTACTCCATTCGCCTTGATTGTTGCTTCCCTAATTTCCTTGATTGTTTCCACTCCAATTCCCTTGATTGTTGTTGTTATGCCAATTCCCTTGATTTCTAGAGTTCTAAATACCATGATTGTTTTATGGTCGCCATTGTTATTGATTTGGGACTTGGAAGTTGTTTATTTTCCCTTGAAAATTGTTGACGTATTACAGTTCCTCGTCTTGCTCATTATAAGAATCATCTTGCTCAAAACCACCATCATCTTTCACATAGTTCTCCACTTGAGGTTGTACTTGTGGACCCTTAGTCCTCCTCTTGTTCACCAACACATTTACTCCCTCCATAGCATTAACTTACTTGGGAGCTTACACTTGATTTAGTTTTGCTAGTTGAGTCATGGTGGTGTTCAATTCGGCAATGGCTTGCCCATGGTCTTGAAATTCTCTGTGAAGGTGGATCATATTTGGATCTCCTTGTGGACCATTGGCCCGAGATTTCCAAGATGACGATGTTTCCACCATCTCATCCAAGATTTTCACATGCCTTCACATAAGACATCATCATAAAATTCTCACCAGCTAGTTGATTTACTACACATAGGTTGGTTTTTTAATCCTATGTAAAGGTTTGTTGTATCATGTTTTCCGTCATATTATTGTTGGGACATTCCTTAACATAGTTCTATAGCACTCCCATATCTCGTGTAGTGGTTCATTCAACTCTTGCTTGAATGCCAAGATCTTATCTCGAAGTGTAGCCATATGCCCGGGAGAGAAAAACTTAGCAATGAACTTTTCCGCCAACTCATCCCAAGTGTGAATTGAATGGTTTGACAATCGTTCCAACCACTCTAAAGCTTTTCCATGTAGAGAGAAGGTAAAAAGCCTTAGCCTTGATGCATGCTCGGAAACATTAGTTTGCTTGCTCCCCTAAGTGTATCCACAAAGCCCTTCAAATGTTTATAAGAATTTTGAGTTGGAGCACCGGTAAAGAAACCCTGTTGCTCAAGGAAAGTGAGCATCACATTGTTGATTTGGAAGTTGCCCGCCCTAATATAGGGAGGGACTATTACACTAGCATAACCTTCGTTGGGCAATATCCAGTATGGAGCCGCTCGTGGTAGAGGTAGGGGTGGAAGGAGCACATTGTCATGAGGTACCCGAACTCTTCGATTGGATTGTGGCTCATGAGGTACCTACTCTACTTATTCTTCCTTGCTTTCCAATTCCCACAAAGGCAAATTTTTGAGCTCATTGTTCGCCATGGTCGTACCTAAAATTTCTTAAACATACTAGTGACACGGAAGGGAAAGAAGATATTCCAAAAACACACTCAAATATATCGCTAACACCATTTTAACTCCCCGATAACGGCGCTAAAAATTGATCCACATCCAATCCGCAATCAATAGTGAGCGGAAATGGTCGTTGGTACAATAGTACCCAACAAGAGTCGTGGTCGATTTCCACAACGAGTTTAATATGGGTGCTAGAGTATACACTCAATGAGAGCAAGTGAAATAACTAAATTGCACTTCCAAACAAGGGATTTTGTTTTGTACTTCTAAATTATCACTAGCAATTATAAACTAATGAGAGGAAACTAGAAAGTGAGTGATTGTTTTTATTATTTTTACCAAATGGTTAAAAAGCCTAGGGATGTGACCTTCACCTAGGTATTCACCTAATGGGTTAAGTACGTTAACACTTATTTTATTGATCGGGGTGTATTATAGCTCTCAACTCTAAGTTATCTAATCAATATCTCTCGGTCCTAGAGTGATTTGCCCAATTTGGATTTCTCAAGCCCAAATGGGTATCAAGATAAATAGTTAATATGAGATCAAGTTAGGTTTTCTCTATCTCTAGTTCAAACCCTTTAATTAGGCTAATCAAATCCTTAATTATCCCAATTCCTTGTTAGCCAAGTTTTCCTAGACTATATCCTTCTTTCTCAAGTAAAGACCAAGTCAAAAAGGCATGAATAAATATTTTCAACCATTAATTCTAAAATGAAAGCATAAACAAGGCTAGATAATCAACACCCAGTCATAAACAAGCATTATACCATAAGGATTACACAGTAGGGTTGTGACAAAAATCTAGCTACTCATAGTAGAAAATAAAGAAACAAAGAATAAATACTAATTAAAATCATAATATAAGATTAAAATGATAAACTATGACGTTTAATCCCAAAATGACCACAAATTTCCTAAAATGGAAAATTACAACATCTACAGCTGCTTGAACTTCAAAACTTGACCTAAAAATATGATGCCCGTCTAGTTATAGTTTCCCAATATTCACTAACAAAAATGCCTCATCGGGAGGTTTTGCGGCCGCACAATTCCATATGCGGTCCGGACATTTCTTGGTCTTGCAAGGAAATAGATTCTGCAACTGCACAATTTGGTCTACGACTACAACGCAACTTCTGTGGCCGCACAATTCCTGTGCGGTCAACACTTCAAGGAAGGCTTCAATCTGGTCATTTCTACACTCTCTGAACTTCTGAATTCTTATCAGTGCGGACACTGTTCTACGGCCGCACAATTCATGTGCGGTTCGCACTTCTGGTTAAAGTACTGTTGGTCTTCTTCATCACTTTTTTGCAGCCGTAGAAATATCTCTGTGGACCGCACTTCTTGTGTGTTGCGCCCCTTCTTGCCTTTTGATTCAGGAACACTCCTTCTTGAGTTGGATTTCTTCCTAAGAGCCCAAATTTCCAACATTCCTGCAATTTACACATTTTCATTAGTTTTGGGAACATAAACTATTACTTTCTGACTAAAACAAAAATAAAGAGGTACTAATAAGTGGTCAAAATCCACACTTATCAGCTAACACCTAAGATCAAGAGAAAAACTTATTAATTTTCTTAAAGTTAATGCCAACTATTTTGCCTGGTCCCACTTATATATGACAGGAATCCCACCAGAGATAACAACTCACAAATTGAGTTTGGATCCGAACTTCCACCCGATTAAACAAAAGAGGAGGCCGCAGTCCCAAGTCGAGCACACATTCATCAAAGACGAGGTATCTAAACTTTTAAAAATAGGTTGCATTCGGGAAGTTAAATACCCGGAGTGGCTAGTTAACATACTCATCATGCCTAAAAGGAAAAAAAACTTAGAGTATGTGTAGATTATAAGGAATTGAATAAGGCATATCCAAATAACTCATTTCCTTGGCCTAACATCGACTGAATGATCGATTCAACAGCTGGGCACGAGACAGTAAGATTTCTCGATGCCTATTTCGGGTACAACCAAAGATGGATGGACCCACGGGACTAAGAGAAAACTTCTTTTATAACTAAGTTTAGCACTGATTGTTATAACGTGATGTCATTTGGGTTAAAAAATGTCGGTGCCACTTTTCAACGCCTAGTTAACCGAATGTTCGAGAAACAAATAGGGAAATCAATGGAGGTTTATATTGACGATAGGTAAGTTAATTCCCTGCGATAAGAGGACCATTAGAAGCATTTGAAGGAAACCTTCGACATACTAAGGGAATACAATATGAAGTTGAACCCGGAGAAGTGTGCCTTCGGGGTCGTCTCAGGCAAGTTCCTCGAATTCATGGTATCTAATCGGGTAATAGAAATCAACCCGGATAAGATATATGCCATAGAAGATATCATCGAGGTTAAGAATGTCAAAGTAGTGTAAAGGCTGACCGGGCAAATAAACTCATTGAGCCGATTCATTTCCAGGTCATCGGATTAAAGCCACCAATTTTTCTCGTTGCTAAAGAAAAAGAGCGATTTTGCCTGGACCTTGGAGTTCCAAAAGGATTTGGAGGAACTCAAATAATAATTATCAAGCCCTCCCTTGCTGCACAGCCCAAAGGCGAGTGAGCAACTATACCTTTACTTGGCAGTGTCTGAGATAGTGGTAAGTGGTGTCCTAGTTCGGGAAGAAAAAGGTACACGAATTTCCTATATATTATATTAATATAACCCTAGGTGATGCTGAAAAGAGGTATCCACACCTAGAAAAATTGGCGCTTGCCTTGCTAAGCGCATCTAGGAACTTAAATCATATTTTCAATTTCAGCATATATGTGTCATGACCTCGTACGCGTTAAGAAATGTTATGCATAAACCCAAACTCTTTGGCCAGCTAGCAAAATGGGTCGTAGAGATTAGCGGGTACGATATTGAATACCAACCCTGAGTAGCTTTAAAGTCCTAGATATTGGCAGAATTCGTGGTTGATTTCACACCGTCCATGATCCCCGAGGTAGATAAAGAATCATTACTTGCCTCAGGGACTAGATCGAGGGTCTGGAACCCTATTCACGGACAGGGACTCCAATGTGAAAGGATCCAGGTTGGGTATCGTACTAACCCCCTATATGTAGCATAATAAGACAATCGATTAGAACAGTGAATTGACTAAGAATGAAGCCGAATATGAAGCTATGATTGCAGGTCTTGAATTGGCTAAAAGCCTGGGGAATGAGGTTATCGAAGCCAACTGTGATTCCCTCCTCGTATTTAACCAGGTCGACATAACATTTGATGTCAAAGAAGATCAGATATGGAGGTATTTGGATAAGTTATAAATAGTGCTACATTGGTTCAAAGAGTGGATTCTATATATACCTCGATATCAGAATAGTGAGGCCGATGTATTGGCTAATTTAGGATCGTCAGTGGACTCCGAAGAATTCAACTCCAAAACGGTGGTGCAATTGATGAGCTCAGTAATAGAGGCTGGTCATGCCGAGGTAAACTCAACAAATTTGACTTGGAATTGGTGAAACAAATATGTGGACTACCTTCAGAAGGGGAAACTTCCATCAGATCCTAAAGAATCGAGGGCCCTTCAAACTAAAGCTGCAAGGTTTCGCTTGGTTGAAGGCAATCGCACAAAAGATCATTTTTAGGCTATTAGAATGATGCTTGGGGCCTAGGGAGATCGATTACATGATGAGGTAAGTCCACAAGGGGACTTCCAGAAATCATTCAGGGGCAGAATCATTGGTCCAAAAATTAATCAAGGTCGGGTATTATTGGAACAAAATTGATAAGAATGCAAAGGATTTCATTTTAAAGTGTGACGAATATCAGAGACATGCCCTAATGATCTACTAGCCAAGGAAGTTGCTTCACCCGGTCCTTTCCCTTTGGTCGGTCATGAAGTGGGAAATGGATATCGTAGGTCCTTTACCATGAGCACCTGGTAAGGCTCAGTACATTTTCCTTATGACTGATTACTTCTACAAGTGGGTTGAAGCACATGCATTTGAGAAAGTTAGAGAAAAGCAGGTTATCGACTTTATCTGGGATCATATAATTTTCCAGCTCGAGATACAAACCGAAATTATATGTGACAACGGGAGACAATTCATCGGCAGCAAGGTTAATAAGTTTTTTGAAGATCACAAAATCAAATTTTTTTTATCAAACCCTTATCGCCCAAGCGCAGACGGTCAAGTGGAGTCGACAAACAAGACCATACTACAAAATCTGAATAAAAGATTGACCGACTCAAAACAAAGGTGGAAAAAAATTTCGCTCGTGGTCCTATGGGCATATCGAACTATTTCGAGGTCGAGTACCGGTGAGACACTATTTTCTCTAGTCTACGACATAAAGACTTTGATTCCAGTAGAAGTGGGAGAACCGAGCTTAAGGTTCCAATATGCTATGGAAATATCTAATGATAAGGCCATGGCAAGATTTTTAAACACAGTATAATACTCACATAATTCAATCAGCATAATTGAATCCTATAGGCAAGATTTATACCCAGTTTTAACAAAAGATATAAGACAAATCCCCCAGATTTACTAAATATCCCCAAATATGTTATTACATAGTTATTACATACCAGAATAGCCAAATGAATTACATAATGGTAATAGTTATACTATAGGCTCCCCAAAGAAACCTGGGAACCAGGCCTTCCACATAACAGCTTTGAAGCATAGCAATGATTCATCCTTAGCACATTAGAACTAGGCTTACAGTGTGTCAAAGTTCCCAAGGGCCTCAGGGACCCCGGGCAATACTCACACCAGAACCACACATTCAGAAAAGAGTTCATAAGAGATTGGAAAACCAGCCCCCAGTGTGTCAGAGTTCAAAGGAGTCTTATAAGGACCCTAGGCAGTACTCCCACTGAGGTATTTGAGAACCTAAGGGACTAAGAGTATGTAGAAGAGAGAGGAGTAGGTTTTAAAAATAGTTGAATTTCAGAAGAAACAAGATTTAGAACATAGAATTGCAGGCAGAACTGCACCAAAGAAACATACAGAATTCATGCTTAAACATATATTTCAAATAAGTTGAAGTCTAATTAAGCTAAATACTTATACTAGTATTCAAAACAGTTATGGCTTAATCATATAAACAATTAGGCAGAATCATGACATATGATTTAAATGACAAGCTAGCTGATTACATATCCCTAGTGAGCAAAGTCTAGAACAAGTATAAAATTAACAAGAAGTGTATGAGACAACTAAACCTTAGGCTAAACCATGAAATGGATTTATATTATTCAGAACAAATTAGTCCTAAGTTAACAGTTCTGCTAGATGAGATCACATAATCATATAAATGACAGAGTCATGCTAAGAACTAAAATAGACTAGTCAAGAAAAGCATAGAGAATGGAATTGCAAAGGTTAGGACATACCAGTTAAGTGAGAAAGCAAGTAAGTATACCACATCAATGAGGTTCCAGAATAATTTTGGCCTTGGTTTTTAGCCGGCCAAAATCGAGAGAGACTTAGCACATAAATTATAACAAGAGAGCAAGAGAAAGCTTAAGTTTTTGTAGTGAGAATCAGAGAGTTTGAGTCTTGTTCTAAAGGGGAATGGGGGAAGGGTTTAAATAGTAATCAACTAGGTAGTTAAACAAGGTAATGAATCAGTCTTACACAAATGTGGAAAGGGAATAACTCTAAAATCAATCAAAGTCGGAGTTTAATCAAATAGCACCATATAATCATACCAGTACCACTTAAATTAGGAAAATATTATACAAAATCAATCATTATTAAAGTACCAAAATAAGGTAAGGAAATAATGAGAGCAGGTAAATTGAACAAGATAAGAAAATATCTGTACCATACAAGAAATGAAAGACTAGAATCTCAGTAAAGATTTCAAAAACCCTAATTTTTGGGTAAATAAAATTAGTCAACAATTAATGCTAGAATTAAGGACAGAAACATTAAGAGCAGCAATTAAATAATAGAAACCCTAAAAAATAGGCAAAAATACAAAGATATATAGATGAAAATAATTAGGGTAAATGAAATCAGTCATAAGTAACAAAGGTAACCGTAATAAATACATAGAGATGAAACAACAGATTTGGTTTGTCTTTAAAATCAAAACCATAATTTTAGGGTAAATAAAATTGGTTAGCAATAGTGGAGAAACTATAAAACACGGAGATAGAAATACCGAAACATTGAAAGAAATACTAAAAATGAAAATTGTTTAAGATTTGGAAAGATCTAAACCCTAGTTTTAGGGTAAGTAAAAGATTCAACTAAAAATAGACAGACTCAACGAGTAACAAGGTAAATAATAAAATTAAAGCGAACCAAAAATGAACCAAAATTTGGTTTGAACCAAAGGTCCAAACCCCTAACTGAAAGATACGAAAAATATTCGTACTCACAGAGGTTAGGATGAATATAGAGGGAAATAACCAAAGTATAAGAGATTTTAAACCAGATCTAGTTCGAATCTCTCGAGATCAACTAGTCATTTGAGGCAAACCAGTCAAGTAACATCAAAGACAGATAGTAGGTAAAGAAGTAGGACTAGATATGGCAAGGGATCAAGAAATGATTCCATTTCTGGGTAAGAATCATAGGGGAATGGTGTCGCCAGGTTAGGTTTTGAGAGAGTAAATGAAGAGATGAGAGGATTCAATGACGACGGGTGGGGGAACATGATTTAGGGTTGGGCATTTAGTATAGTTAAAGAGTGTGGATGATTGGGATCCGTTGATCTTCTGGGATTTTATAAGGGCTTGGGTCGGGGTTTAAAATGGGTATGGGTCTGGGTTGAACGGGTTCGGGTACTGGGTTGGACGGGTATGAGGTATTGGGGTGGTTAGTGTATTGGGATGGGGTAATTGTGTTAGGCTAGGTCCGAATTTAATTAGAAAAAGGGCTAGATTTTAAATACCCAATTAAATTAATAAAATAATTTATAAAAAATAATTAATAAATAATAAAAATATCATTTTTGCATGAAAATATTTTAAAATAATTACTTAACATTATAAAAATAAAAAAGTAATTTTTATATAAATAATGTAATTATGCATGTATATGGGCTATTATTGCAAAATATGCAATTCTAGCCTTAAAAATGCAAATGCAATTAAAATATTTTAAACACTACATCGACATAAAATTTAGATGATTAAATAATCATAAAAATAATATGAGGGATAATTATTGGATATTTGTATAATAAAAAATGCTAAAAATAAATTGATTTAAAGCCTTTAAGATTATAGGAAAATTATAAAAATACTTATGTATGTTTGTAAATCTAATAATAATGCATGCACACTATTTTGGAAATATATATGCACATATATGAGGGTAATTTTGGGTATCAATAGCTGCTCATCTTTATCCGGGAAGGATGAAAGAGTTGTCGGGTAAAGAAATGATGGCCGATTTAGACCAAATGGGGTATTTAGAAAAATATAGGCCAAACCCTGGTCTCTGAGCTGCCAACATATCTTTGGTTTTACAGGAATCATCCCGTGTGTAGTTCTGAATCTAACGGTGAATGAAACCAATGGATATGTTATAGGAATAGTCGTATATTTTGGAAAGGTTCTTTTAGGAAGGATAGTATCAAATGGATTTATGCAGAGTTGGGAATGTATCATATGGCAGATATCTGAACAGTCATAGAGTGAAGGTGAGTAATTGATAGGAATCAATTACATTTGAAATAATGGCAGGGTATAAATGTTATGAGCGAAAATTGGAGCGAATGTTGCTCCCGTTTGAAGAACGGTTAACTCCTGCATTACCTACAAAACTTAAAACACGATGCATATAAGTGTATAGATTACTGTGAGAATATAAACATGATGCAAATTCCCTTTGGACCATGAAAGTTGTCTTTGGACAGTGAGGATGACGTCCTTAGATCATGATGTCCCGGGCCATGAATCATGAGATAAGGGATTTGCAGGCTATGAAATGATGTTCTAGGGCTATGAGAATGGTGCCTCTGAAACATGACGCCTTTGAATAATGATCTGCAGTATTGAGAGATCCTCAGGCCATGACATGATGTCTTCAGGCTATGAGGATGATGCCTTCGGACTATGATGCCTTTGGACAAGTTGGCTATACATCAGCCCATGAAGTGCAGAGACATGATGCAAAGGTGATAGAAAGACAAAGCTTAGTCTTGTTTAGGGGCATACCTTAGCCTCGAGAGAAAAGGATAATGCAAGGTTTAGAATGGAGCAACATTTGTGCAAAGAGAGACAACGGTTAGTCTCATGAGAAGGAAGTGCTTAGCCTTATGCAAATGGGGAGGCAAGCCTTAGCCTCATGAAAGGATCGAGACAGAGCTTAGTCTCATGCAAAGAGAAGGAAATGCTTAGCCTTATGCAAGTAGGGAGGCAGGGCTTATCCTCATGCAAGGATCGAGACAAAGGTTAGTCTCATGTAAAGAGAAGGCAATGCTTGGCCTTATGCAAGTAGGGAGGCAGGGCTTAGACTCATGTTAGGATCGAGGCAGAGTTTAGCCTCATTTAAAGAGAAGGCAGTGCTTAGCCTTATGCAATATAGGGAGGCAGGGATTAGCCTCATGAAAGGATTGAGACAGAGCTTAGTCTCATGCGAAGAGATGACAATGCTTAACCTTATGCAAGTAGGAGGCAGGCTTATTCTCATGCAAGATTTGAGACAGGGCTTAGTATCATACAAAGAGAAGTCAATGCTTAGCCTTATGCGATTGGGGAGACAATGCTTAGTCTTATGCAAAGAGAAGGCAATGCTTAGCCTTATGCAGATAGGGCGGCAGGACTTAGCCTTATGCAAAGATCAAGATAGAGCTTAGTCTCATGCAAAGAGAAGGCAGTGCTTAGCCTTATGTAATTATAGAGGCAGGGCTTAGCCTAATGCAAGATTTGAGACAGGGCTTTGTCTCATGTAGAGAGAAGACAATGCTTAGCCTTATGCAAATATGGAGGCAAGGCTTAGCCTTATGCAAGATTTGAGACAGGGCTGACTATCATGCAAATGGACAAATAGTAAGTAGGAACAGAATATTTCTTAGCTGGAGATATATTTGCATTTGGCAGCCTCGCCGTTATGAAAATAGTGATTTTGGTATGTGTATACTTGTGAATGCTCCTGTCATGTTCATTGTGCCTACATCCAAAGAAAAATCATGAGTTTTGTAGGGGAGGTTGGTTTGTGCCTTTGTTTACTTTTTTTGCTTTGTTTTCTCTAAAAATCCTGTTCGAGTTGCCTAAGGTAACACTCCATAGAAATAAAATTTTCAAAAAATATGCACTTATTTGATGAAATAGAGTTATTATAGAAACCATAGTGGTATATAATATCAATTAAATTAGATGAACTAACGACTGCAACACTTATAGAGACATTGCGGCTTTCTTTGCGTTAGAATTTTGAGGGTCCTTCTTAAAATTCTGTCCCAGTTTAGCAAGTGATCCTTCAGCCGTTCTGCGCGTAACGAAGTTTATTGGACTTGCTCTGGAATTTTGAGAATCCTTCTCAAAAATTTTCCCCAGTTATTTAACCAATTTTCTGACTGCCTTACACGTGATGACATCGACTGGACTTGCTCCAGAATTTTGAGGGTCCTCCTCAAAATTCTGCCCGGGTTTCTGGTTCTGGGGGAAATGAAGATTTTATTAAAATGTGACCGAACCCACAGGACTGCCTACGTATCCCTTCTTAAATTGGAATCGGGTCAAGCGTAGTTTAGTTACATCAGATAAGAATGTAAACAATCTAAACATAATATCTTTTGACTACGAGGGTGTTTGGCTAAGCTTATAAGCTGGTCAAACTGGCTTATAAACACTTTTTGGCTTATCTACGCGTTTGGTAAAATTAAAAGTGCTTATAAGTTAGTGCTTATAAGCCAAAAATAAGCCAAAAGTCATAAGTTGGTCTCCCCCAACTTATCAAATTTCAGCTTATAAGCACTTTAGGTTTGACCAAAATATTTACTATTCTATCCATAAAATACTTCTTTTTAAACAAAACTCTTTCTATACCCAATTTTTAGCTGCTTATTATTAATTTCAGCATTTTTATCCAAACACGTAACTGCTTATTTTTTAAATCAGCTTCAACACTTAAAAGTGCTTTTCCGCACACATGCTTATCAGCTACTCTAAATCAGCTAAGCCAAACGGGCTCTACGTCTGAATTGATAGGTTTTGGCCAGACTTCTCCGTCCATTTTTGCAAGTATGAGTGCTCCTCCTGTTAGCACCCTATGAACCATGTATGGACCTTGCTAGTTAGGAAAGAATTATCCTTTGGCTTCATCTTGGTGTGGAAAGATCCGCTTCAGTACTAGCTGCCCCGGTGCGAACTTTCTTTGGTCTAACCCTTTTGTTGAAAGCTCTGGACATTTTGTTCTGATAAAGCTAACCATGACACACTGCATTCATCATTTTTCCATATGAGGGCTAATTGCTCGTAGCGACTCCTTATCCATTCTGCATTACTGAGTTTGGCTTCTTGTATAATCGTTAAAGAAGGAATTTCTACCTCGGCGGGAATGACAGCTTCGGTACCATAACCATCAGATAGGGAGGTTCCCCGATTGATGTGCGGACTCTGGTACGGTGTCCCAATAAGGTGAATGGTAACTTCTCGTGCCGTTGTTTGTGATTTTCTACCATTTTTCTGAGTATCTTCTTGATGTTCTTGTTGGTAGCTTTCACGGCTCTGTTCATTTGAGGCTTGTATGCTGTGGAGTTTTTGTGCTTGATTTTGAAAGCTTCACAAATGGTTTTCATCAGATCACTGTTGATATTGGAGGCATTATCAGTGATGATGGATTCGGGGACCTCAAACCGACAATCAATACGATCCCTAACAAAATCCGCGATGACTTTCTTGGTTACAACTTTGTAAGATGCAGCCTCTACCCATTTTGTGAAGTAATCGATGGCCACTAAAATGAACCTGTGCCCATTTGAAGCAGTGGACTCGATCATACTGATGGCATCCATTCCCTAAGCGGCAAAAGGCCAAGGTGCACTTGTTGCATTGACTTCGTTTGGCGGCATATCTGTACGTATCTAGCATTGGTGGCATTTCTGGACATAGCTGATGCAATCTGTTTCCATAGTCATCCAAAAATATCCAGCTCTGAGTATCTTCTTCGCTAGAATAAAATCGTTCATATGTGGTCCGCAGGTTTCGGCATGTACTTCCTTGAGCAATTTGGAAGCCTCTTTGGCGTCAACATACCTTAATAGTCCTAGATATGGAGTTCTTCTACACAGAGTTCCTCCGCTTTGGAAGAAGTGATTGGACAACCTCCGAAGTGTGTGTTTCTGAGTATGGTTTGTATGCTCCGAGTATTCTCCTTTTTTCAAGTACTCTTTGATGTCGTGGAACCAAGGTTTTCCGTCCGTTTCTTCTTCAACATGGGCACAGTATGCCGGCTAATTATGGATCTTCATCGGAACGGGATCGATGAAATTCTAGTCTGGATGTTGTATTATTGATGACAAAGTAGCCAGTGCGTCTGCGAACTCGTTTTGGATTCTTGAAACATGATTGAATTATATCTTCGTGAATCTCTTCATCAAATATTGCACATGATATAGGTATGGTAGTATCTTGGTGTTTTTCGTAGCCCATTCTCCTTGAACTTGATGAACCAGAAGATCCGAATCACCAATTACCAGCAGCTCTTGTATGTTCATGTCTATGGCCAAATTGAATCCCATGATTCAAGCCTCATATTCTGCCATATTATTGGTGCATGGAAACCTAAGCGTTGCAGATACGGGGTAATGTTGACCTATCTCTAACACCAAGACCGATCCAATACCCACTCCTTTGAAGTATGCAGCTCCGTCGAAAAATATTCTCCAACCATCGTAGGCTTCATTGATGTTCTCTCCTACGAATGACACTTCTTCATCAGGAAAATACATTTTTAGTTGTTCATATCCTCCTTCTACAGGATTTTCAGCAAGATGGTCTGCCAACGCTTGTCCTTTGACTGCCTTCTGAGATATATAGATGATATTGAACTCACTCCATAATATCTGCCATTTAGCCAACTTCCCGGTAGGCACAGGCTTCTGAAAGATATACTTCAGAGGATCCATCCTTGATATTAGTATATGGTATAGGCATGGAAGTGATGCCTCTATTTTTGAGTTGTCCATGTCAAAGTATAGCAAGTGCATTCTAGCAGAGGGTACCTTGCTTCATAAGGTGTGAACTTCTTACTCAAGTAATGTATGACTTTCTCCTTTCTTCCTGTCTCGTCATGTTGTTCCAAAACACACTCGAAAGCCCCATCTAGTACGGACAAGTAGAGTAGCAAAGGTCTCATAGATTCTGTGGGACTAGGACTGGTGGTATGGACAAGTATTCCTTAATTCTATTAAAAGCCTTTTGACAATCTTCAGTCCAACTAGTCGTAGCATCCTTCTTCAACATTTTGAAAATTGGTTCACATATTACTGTGGACTGTGCTATGAAGCGACTGTTGTAATTGAGACGTCCTAGAAAGCTCATCACATCCTTTTTGCTCTTTGGTGGTGGTAACTTATGGATAACTTTAACTTTTGACTTGTCCAACTCGATTCCTCGGTGGCTGACAATGAATCCCAATAATTTTCTTGTAGGAACCACGAATGCTTGCGGGGTTCAGTTTTAAATTATACCTCCGTAGCCTATCAAAGAACTTCCTCAAGTCTGCTATGTGATCTGTGGCTTTCTTGGATTTGATGATGTCGTCGTTGACATATACCTCTATTTCCTTCTGTATCATATCATGAAAGATGGTCGTCATGGCCCTCATATAGGTGGCCCAAGTATTCTTTAGACGAACAACATCATTTTATAGCAATATACCCCATTGGTGTGATGAAAGCTGTTTTCTCTGCGTCTTCTTCATCTATCCAAATCTGATGATAACTCGTGAAGCAATCTACAAATGATTGGAGTTCATGCTTGGCACAATTGTCAATTAGAATGTGTATATTTGGCAGTGGGAAATCGTCCTTGGGACTTGCTCTATTTAAATCCTGATAGTCAACACGCATCCTGACTTTCCCATCTTTCTTTGGAACCGGTACGATGTTGGCTAACCAGGTCGGGTACTCAACTACCTTGATGATTTGGCTTTGATTTTCTTAGTGACTTCCTCCTTGATTTTGAGGCTCATGTCTGGTTTGAACTTTCTAAGTTTCTACTTCACCGGCAGACACTTTGGATTGGTAGGCAACTTATGAGCCACTATGGATGTGCTCAAGCCGGTCATGTCATCATATGACCATGAAAATATATTCTCATATTCTTTCTTCTCTAATGGTGATAGGTGAATACTTATGTGAGTCTCCTTGATGATTTCAGAATCTCCCAAATTGATTGACTCAGTTTCATCCAGGTTGGACTTAGGTTTGTTCTCAACTTCTCTGATAACTTCTTCAGGTATCTCATCCTCTTCTTCCAAGTCACTATCCTTATGTTGCATTATCTCATTACATGTCACAGTCATTGGTTCATCAAGGTAAGAAATAGTAATGTTGTAGAAGAAAGATATGAAAGATAATGATAATAAAACATCACATTATTTGCTAAATGCTGAAACAAAATATCATCTGAATGACTTCAAAATAATGTTTTCCAAAATGAAATAGTGAAAGGGAGATATTTTAGAAACTAAATGCTCAAAAAGACTTGTTTTTTCTCCAAATAACATTAGTAGCCATGCTACCCTGGGATTCGTCTGGTCCTTGATAGTGTGGCGGTCTAGTTCCTGAGAAATGCTCCCTTGTCCACGGTCTGAATGGTAAGGCCTTCTTCCTCCTCCTCCTCAACTATCACATTGCAATACATATCCTCGTCTTCTAGAAACAAGTTCCTTAGCCCAGCCAAAGCTTCCTCTTGTGCAGATCCCCATATTGTGTCAGCTTGGTGAAAGGTCTGACTCAGATGCAACATTGGCTACTTGAGAGGGTAATAAGGACCATGCCATGGGGGAGACCAATCATCATATTCTTGCCACGTATACTGATATTCGAGCCCAAAAGTTGTGCTATGACGTTTCAACTGTATCGATTTGGTAATGCCCTGGAGTTTCTTCCCAAGCCCTTTACCGGGTTCGTAAACTAACCATGCCAGTATGCTTTCTATTTTTCTACTCCACCATTTATGTTTCTCAATCATATTGACATGCTCGATGCAATGATAAGTTTCTCCACCCACCTTTCTTCTATTCTCGACAATCGGGACAGTTTGACTGGTGTAAATGGGATTACTTTCGTCTCCGTGAATGATTACCTCCTGATGGTTCCATTCGAACTTCACATCCTGGTGTAATGTAGAAGCCACAACTCCAGCGGCATGTATCCAAGGTTGTCCCAGTAGAAGGTTGTACGTAGCAGATATGTCTAATACTTGAAACTCAACATTGAGCCAAGTCGGGCCCATCTATAAACAAAGGTTAATTTCTCTAATTGTGGCCTTTTGAGACCCATAAAATTCCTTCACATTCATACTCCCTGCTCGTATCTCATGGAAATCTTTACCCAACCTTTTCAGAGTAGTAAATGGACAAATGTGAAGGCCTGAACCCCCATCTATTAAGACTGTGGCAATGAATTTGTCCTCAAACTGTACTGTGATTTGCAATGCCCTGCTGTGACTTAAACCTTCAGGTGGTAGTTCATATTCATAGAAGGTAATCTTGTGGCTTTCTAGTACTTGCCCTGCCATGTTGGCCATCTCTCCACTGGTGATGTTGTTAGGCACATAAGCTTCATTCAACACCTTCATCAGAGCATTCCTATGCGCCTCAGAATTTTGCAGCAACGACAGGATGTATATCTGGGTGGGAGTCTTATTCAGATGATCAATGACAGAGTATTCTCTTGCCTGTACTTTCCTTCAAAGATCATCTGGACCAGTTTTGATGACGGGTTGTTTGGTAGTAGCTTACTTACTTGTTCCTCCCAAATTTTTGGGTGTATAGATCCTTCCAGTTCTGGTCATCCCATGTGTGGCACCAGATTCTTCCATATTTGCTTTTCCTTTTCTCCTAGCTTTGAAAACGTAATCCCAGGGTATGGCGTTGGACTTGAAAGGTGGTGTGGATACTACCGTCACAGTGAAGGGTGTGGCTGCTTCTACTTCAAATAGAGTAGGTGTAGTTGCAATTACGGTTACTTCAATTTCAAACGGGACTTATGCGGCTACTTCAACTTTGATTGGTGGTTGTATCTGTAACATAATAGGTGTGAGTGTGGCTGTAGGTTTAGGGTCATCACCTTCCCGAATAAGCCCAATTGACCCTTCAAGATCCCATTCTTTATCGATTTCTATCACATTTACTCCTTTACCCCTATGACCTGGGAGGGGATTATTGTGGACATTTGGTGCGGCTTCCTTTGCTTGTATAACTTTGGTATCAATCTGGGTTTGACTCTTGTCTTTCAGAATGCGGCATTCATCAATAGTATGACCTTTCATGCCAAAATGGTACATACATGTTTTGTTTTGGTCGACCCACTAGGAGGAGTTTTCCATGGCAACAACAGGAATATGGGTAACATATCCGACAACCTTCAATCCTTCATATAGCTGGTCGATGGGCTCGGAAATAGGGGTGCATTGTCTGGGTAGCCTTGGATAGGTTGGTTGGGTGTTATAAGTGTTATAGGTAGTAGGGGGCTGAGAATATCTGGGAGGTGAATGTTGGTATGTAGGTGGAGGTGTTTGGTATGTGAGTGGAGATTTTGGACCTTGGGACACCCTCACTGCCCCTACTTCTTTCGTGTTTGAGATACCCCCTGACTGCAATGCTTTGTTCGTAGCCAGCAACGCCTCAAAATTGGTTACCATCCCACTCTTGATCCCTTCTTCAATCCTTTCCCAAGTTTGATGATGTCGTAGAAATTGTGATTTTCAATGACCATTAACCTTTCATCGTCTTATGGATCTTGGGCCTTGACGAAGAATTTGTTCATCTGTTCTTCCTCTAGTACCGACCTGACCTTTGCAGATTCTGACCTCCATCGAGTAGCATACTTATGGAAAGTCTCTGTTGGTTTCTTCTTGAGATTCTATATATAGAAGAAATCCGGGGCATTCTCTGTGTTAAACTTGAATCGGTCCATGAAGCCCAATGCCATGCTTAATTGACCCACTTCTTGAGATTTTGACTTATGTACCAAGATAGGGCGTCTCCAGTGATACTCCTCATGAACAGCTTCATGCGAATCCTTTCATCTTTCCCAACTCCCACGAGCTTATCATAGTATGTTCTCAAATGTAACTTAGGGTCACCTGTCCCGTCAGACATCTCGAACTTCGGAGGTTTGTAACCCTCCGGTAGTTCCATGTCTGGCTGAATGCATAGATTCTCATAATTCAGACCTTCAATTCATTTGCCTCCTTCAACACCCTGGACTCGGCTTGTGAGCTTCTTGATCTCCTCTGCCATACTCTTAATGAGCAGGTCCTTCTCACGGATTCTGGGGTGTATGAGACTGGCTGAGTAGAGTGGGGTAAGGTTTTTACATATATGGGATTGTTTTGGTGGGTGCCAGGGGTTAGAGTGTAGTGGTGATCGTTAGTTGAATTTTGTGGATCAGGGATAGGTTACGGGGTATTCTGTGGAGTATGGTAAGTGGTTTATGGGTATTGAGTAGGACGATGTTGATGCTGAGGAGGAATGGTAATTGGTGGGGGATTAGGATTTTGGGGAGGAGTTGCATATTGATGGTGTGCGGGAGGATTTTGTGGACATTGGTTTGGTGTGTTTTGAGGAGGTGTTGGGTTTTGGGCATTTTGCTAGTTAATGTCTGGGACATTTAGCATGAGAGAGAGGTTTGCCAAGTTGCGGAGCTGCTTAAGTTCCCCTGGCAATTCTAGTATTTTTTGTTCCAACCGTAGGACCAAATCATTCTGGGCAGGAGTACTCCGATCGTCTGAAGTTTCAATATTCTTAGCATGTGCAGCATTGTCTTTATGGATACCACTCATATCATCCATCTTATCTTTTTCCTTGCCTTTCCGATTATTTGGAGGAAGAGGAGGTGGAGGGCCTCTAGATCTAGTGTGATATGCTGACAATGCCAGTATGTGCGAACCAACCTTGGGGAATGAGAATAATCAAAATAAAGAAAAATGCAAAAAGGTAAACAAGTCAGTAAGGATTCTGAAAAGTATTTGCAGTATTTGAACATGTTTGCAAGAATATAAATTCGCATCCTAATTTTGGGGAACCTCGTTATGCCCGACGTAGGCCTAGAGACAAGTAGATTTGGAGAGATTTAATTTTGATAAATGCCTCATTTCATTAATGTAATAAATAAAACGAACCTAAAAATGACAATGAGTTACTAATGGCATTTGCCTTATTACATTCCAAACGTTTCAGAAAAATAGCTAAATCTAATCTACTTGGTCCTGGAGGGACCTTCCCTATATTTGACTTTCTTGGATCCATCAATAAAATTCCCCAGGTCGTGCATGTCCATCAGCAGGTATGCCCCTGCTAGGTGTCCTCCCTCGTTGCCTTCTGCATTCTGACAGTCTGCAACCCTTTTCCTTATCTTCCCTTCCCGTTCCATTAAACCCTGCTCCAAATACTCCAGCCTTTCTATCGATCTTGTAACCATATCCTTCCTATTGTTAATTGACTCTGTGTCGAACTTGTGTTGCTCCAAATGCCTGGATTCGGATTCAAGGACTCTCTTTCACAACCTCTTATACTTAACTTGTGCTTCAGCAACCTCATCTATGACTCTGTTTCCCTAACCAACCCCTGACTTGACCATCCCTGCTATATTATCTTCTAACCATGATGGGTAGAAATACACATGACCTACGCGATATCGATATGGCTTGATGGTATCCTTTTCCACTATAATTTTCAAGTGCCACATATGTTGGGACTCACATCTGTATGGAATGGCGTCAACCAAAAAATCTGTTCTGTAACAACTCATTTTGGAGATTCGTGGTATGACTTGTTTTCTACCCGCTTGTCTTATGACCCTGATAGGAACATAGGGATGTACTCCGCTTAACCCAATCAATAACAAATGTGGAACATCCCTGGATCTGATGATGAATTCATTAGTAGGGAATCACTTGAACATCCAATAAACCCGGTCCTCGGTCAAATTGCTGAAAAATTGTGCCCATTCTGTAGCATTCTCCGGTTGTGCAAATCTATTTGGGATAAAGGTCAATCTTTTAGGATGGTGGAAAGCTATATGATCGTTCCACGGTCTCTGTGGAAACTCATGGCGGTATTGACCCCTCTGAACATGTTCTAATAACCAAATTTGCAGTAGCAAGTTACAACCCTCAAAATGTTAACCCTTTCTTGCAACGATCCAGAGTCCGATATATGTTTGCTACAATCATCGGAACAATAATATAGGTTTTCCCTCAATTCCATCCATTAAAGCTTTGGTTACCATGGCCAACCTGGTGTGAATTCTATCCCCTTGGCTTGGAAACACTATCATACCTAGAAATCAGACGATGAATACAAAAACCCTACGATGAGTCCAACGTATGGAAGTGATGGAGAATTTATCATGAAATATACGACAAGACTTGCTATGTCCATATCGTTCATAGAGGAAGTCGAAGGGTATGTAGGATTTCTTCAAGCACTCCAAGTCATTATTCTTTCTCAGGCCCATCATTTTCCGAAACCCCTTAGTAGTGCGGTTTTCTGGTACTAGTAAACTGGGACTATCCCACGGTAATCCAGCGAATCCTCCTATTTCCTCCAAAAGAGGAGTCTCTCTATATTGCCAAAGTGGAATACAACTCTTTCTCCGTCCCAGAACATAGTAGCAGCCTCGATCAACATGTTGTTTGGTTGGATGTCTAATAAGGAAGGTAAATTTCCAAGAAACCTTTTCACGTGATTTTTGTCACTCGGCGAAAGGTTCCCCCCCCCAAATCTAACAACAACGTTGGTATACTTCGGACCATGTCCTCAAACCCGGGGACTTCGTGCCTCATTTTCTGCAAAAATAAACAGAGTTAGACCCTTGCCCCCTCCAGATTCGACTATTATACATTAACGATTAGCATGTCGTCATTTATATCTCCAAATAATGCTTGCATCCGTTGCGATTAAGGAAATCCCGGTGGGCTTTGGACAAGGATTTCTTAGAGGGTTATTATGCAGACAACATATTAACCCAGGCTAGATTTGATCATGATGCATGTATAGTTATTATCAGAGTAGGGTTTCTATAAAAGTCTATACTGGTATGCTCAAGTGGACAACTTGAGAGGGAAAGGCACGGAACCGTCAATTGCATCACTGATCGACTAGTTTTATCGCAAATAAGCCTTTCCAAATTTAAAGGGTGATTTTAGGAAAAGCGCAGACACTCATCAAGCGCCGCTATGGTATTAGCACGCATGAGTGGAATATGATGTTAAGCATAAAATTATGCAAAAGAAAAAAACATGTTGCCAAGTATTTGCACGATGATAAAATGCAGTACTTAATAATTGTGAAGATATTTAAGAAAGAAAAACAAAGAGACAAGTTAGCTTCCATAGTAAAAGTGATAAAACAGGGAAGAGAAATCATAAATGAATGAAGATAGGAAAATAAATTCACAGAGCGGGAAGGGGTGTGCAAGTATTAAGGGAATAGTAAAGACATGCTTAAATACTAATTCACAAATAAGTTCATTATGATAAGAGCCTAAAGATATCCCCAGCATAATCGCCATGCTGCCGCGCCCCCTTTTTCTCGTGAAATCGGGTTTCGACATTTCTTGGACATATTCTTATTTTAGGGTAGGGAATTAGAAGAGTCGCCACCTAACGGATTAAGGTGCGTTAGGGCACCTAGAGCAATTAACTCATATAACCAGTTTACATCACCAGAGATCAGGTAAGGGCTCGAGATTACCTTGAGGGGTAGGTGTTAGACACCCCTCGAGGTCCACAACGGTGGGTCCCGACCAAAGTTAAATTAAGCGAATTAGTCTAAAAAGGGAAGAAAACAATTTGGACAAATACAATATTCAATTTATTTTAAACAGGAGTGCAGGGGGGTGGTCGTATAATTTTTAGCCTATAGGATCATTCCATAAAATACTTTGTAACTCTCTAAAGTTGGGGTGCTACTCATAGCATTAGCGCACCAGCTATCATCTCCTTACTACCCAATTACTATCTTTAAAAGTTTTAACTTAAGCATTCTAGTAATTTCTAACTCGTTCCTTATACGTGCACTACCCGTCCCTTACCTATGCCCCTGGAGGTATTAGGACCTCTATTTGGGATAGTTCTAGACCAACCTATGTTTCTTAAAAATGTGAAATCTAGGAGACAAGCAAAAACAAATAGGACTTTCAGATAACGAGCAAGTATGGGCTCATATTGACCTCCACACATAGGCAACAAAAGCACGCAGTTGATTTAACAAATTTCATTAACTTGGAATCCTATAGGCATGATATCTATGTGAGAAAAATAGAATGAGGAGACAACTTTGTTAAGGCGAGCATTAAGACCTATTTTTTTGCCTACTGATTTTATTCAACATGAATATGGGCACTTCAGGCGGTAATATGTCACAATTATAAGCCCAGAATCATCATTAAGTCCTACAGATACATTGCCTAAGTGATTGACAATAGCAATTGAAATCAAAATTGATTAACGAGATCCTATAGGCATTATTACAACGAGCTTATTAATTACAGACCTATAAAGATGATTCTAAGTGAACGGGTCTGAATTGTAGTTCCTATAGACATGGTATCTAGGTGCAGTGATCAGAATTACTCGTTTTGATCTTATAGTTATGATTTCTAACTTTTTGAAATGGATTTTAGTCCGATAGGCATGATATCTATTAATTTATTGATTTAAATCCGATAGGCATGATATTTATTAACTGATTGATTTAAACCCTATAGGCATGATATCTATTAATTGTGTATGGGCAAAAATTAAATAGATTGCCAGGAAGGACAATTAATACGAACAACAAGACCCTATAGGCATGCTTGCTAATGCACATTTGTCGAAAACATGTATAGATCATATGAACAGGATTTCTAATGTACAGAAAGGATGTCCTATGAGCAGGATCTCTAATATGCAAATGTAAAATACAGAATCAGCATGATCACAAAAAGTCCTATAGGCAGGATTTCTAAACACAGTATAATACTCACATAATTCAATCAGCATAATTGAATCTTATAGGCAGGATTTTACCCAATTTTAACAAAAGATATAAGAAGAACCCCTCAGCTTTATTAAATATCCCAAAATCTGTTATTAGATAGTTATTACAGACCATAATATCCAAATGAATTACATAATGGTAATAGCTATACTATAGGCTCCCCAAATAAAGTTGGGAACCAGGCCTTCCACATAACAGCCTTGAAGCATAGCAATGATTCATCCTCAACACATTAGAACCAGGCTTCCAGTGTGTCAAAGTTCTCAAGGGCCTCAGGGACCCCGAGCAATGCTCATACCAGAACCACACATTTCGAAAAGAGTTCATAAGAGATTGGAAAACCAGCCCCTAGTGTGTCAGAGTTCAAATGAGTCTCATGTGGACCCTAGGCAGTGCTCACACTAAGGTGGTTGAGAACCTAAGGGACTAAGAGTATGTAGAAAAGAGAGTGGTAGGTTTTAAAAATAGTTGAATTTAAGAAGAA
This sequence comes from Nicotiana glauca, assembly GCA_026770625.1. Lineage (NCBI taxonomy): Eukaryota > Viridiplantae > Streptophyta > Magnoliopsida > Solanales > Solanaceae > Nicotiana > Nicotiana glauca. The sequence continues at coordinate 96,318 of MU773567.1, forward strand.
ACATGATTCAGAACATAGAATTGCAGGTAGAACTGAACAAAAGAAACATACAGAATTCATGGTTAAACACATAGTTCAAATAAGTTGAAGTCTAATTAAGCTAAATATATGCTAGTATTCAATACAGTTATAGCTTAATCACAAAAATAATTAGGAAAAATCATGACATGTGATTTAAGTGACAAGCTAACTTATTACATATCCCCAGTATGCAAAGTTCAGAACAAGTATAGTATTAACAAGCAGTGCATTAGACAACTAAACCTTAGGCTAAACCATGAAATGGATTCATATTATTCAGAACAAATTAGTCTTAAGTTAACAGTGCTGCTAGATGAGATCACATAATCATATAAAGGACAAAGTCATGCTAGAAATTGAAACACACTAGTCAAGCAAAGCATAGAGAATGAAATTGCAAAGGTTACGGCATACCATTTAAGTGAAAAATCAAGTAATTATACCACATCAATGAGGTTCCAGAATAATTTTGGCATTGTCTTTCAGCTGGCCAAAATCAAGAGAGACTTAGCACAGAAATTAGAACAAGAGAGCAAAAGAAAGTTTAAGTTTTTGTAGTGAGAATCAGAGAGTTCGAGTCTTGTTCTAAAGGAAATGGGGGAAGGATTTAAATAGTACTCAACTGGGTAGATAAACAAGATAATGAATCAACCTTTTAAATTAGGCCAGTACCATTTAAATTAGGAAAATATTATACAGAATGAATCAATGTTCAAGTAACAGAATAAATAAGGTAGGGAAATAATGAGAGAAGGTAAATCGAACAAGATAAGGAAATATTAGTACCACACAAGAAAGGAAATACTGGAATCTCAGTAAAGATTTCAAAAACATTAATTTTTAGGGTAAATAAAATTAGTCAGCAATTAACGCCAGAGTTAAGCACAGAAACATTAAGAGAAGTAATTAAATAATCGAAACCCTAAAAATAGGCAGAAATACAAAGACATATAGATGAAAATAATTAAGGTAAGTGAAATCAGTCAGAAGTAAGAAAGGAAACCACAATAGATGCACATAGATGAAACAACATATTTGATTTCTCTTTAAAATCAAAACCATAATTATAGGTTAAATAAAATTGTTCAAAAATAGTAGAGAAACTATGAACCATGGAGATAGAGATACCGAAACATTGAAGGAAAAATACTAAAAATGAAAATCGTTTCAAATCTGGAAAGATCTAAACCCTAGTTTTAGGGTAAGTAAAAGATTCAACCAAAAATAGACAGATTCGACGAGTAACAAGGTAAATAATAACATTAAAGCAAACCAAAAGTGAACTAAAATCTGGTTTGAACTAGAGGTCCTAAACCCTAACTGAAAGATACGAAAAATATTCGTACTCACAGAGGTTAGGATGAATATAGACGGAAATAACCAAAGTATAAGAGATTTTGAACCAGATCTGATTTGAATCTCTCGAGATCAACTTGTCATTTGAGGCAAACCAGTCAAGTAACATCAAAGACGGATAGTATGTATAGAAGTAGGACTAGATATGGCAAGGGATCAAGAAATGATTCCATTTCTGGGTAAGAATCACAGGGGAATGGTGACGGCGGGTTAGGGTTTGAGAGAGTAAAGGAAGAGACGAGAGGATTCAATGATGGCGGGTGGGGGAAAATGATTAAGGGTTGGGCATTTAGTATAGTTAAAGGGTGTGGATGATTGGGAGTTGTTGATCTTCTGAGATCAACGGCGAGGATTTTACTAGGGCTTGGGTCAGGGTTTTAAAATGGCTATGGGTCTAGGTTGAATGGGTTTGGGTACTGAGTTGGACGGGTATGAGGTATTGGGTTGGTTAGTGTATTGGGTTGGGGTAATTGGGTTAGGCTAGGTCCGAATTTAATTAGAAAAAGGGCTAGATTTTAAATATACAATTAAATTAATAAAATAATTTATAAAAATAATTAATAAATAATAAAATATTATTTGTGCTTGAAAATATTTTAAATTAATTACTTAACATTATAAAAATATAAAAAGTCATTTTTATATAAATAATATAATTATGCATGTATATTGGCTATTATTGCAAAATATGCAATTTTAGCTTTAAAAATGCAAATGCAATTATAAAAATATAATTAAAATATTTTGAACACTATATGGAAATAAATAATGAATTTAGATGATTAAATTATCATAAAAATAATATGAGAGATAATTATTGAATATTTATATAATAAAAAATTCTAAAATAAATTGATTTAAAGCCTTTAAAATTATAGGAAAATTATTAAAATACTTATGCATGCTCATGAATTTAATACTAATACATGTGCATTATTTTAAAAATATATATATGCATATTAACAATATATGAGGACAAAATTGGATATTAATACTTGCTTTGGCCCCGGCTTCAAACCTCTTGGCCTTTCCGATCTTGGTCTCTACATCACCCCCCTTCCCCATCTTGGATCTCCTTGAGAGCCTCCTTCCAGAATAGCCATTTCATATACTCAACCTTTGTTTAGACCCGGGCTTCTGAGACCTCATTTGAAGACACCTCCTATTTGGACTTCACCGTAATATACTCTGGGCTAAGAGCATCACGCTCAATAACGGTCGAGGCGAGTTGCGCCCGGAGTTCCTCGTTCAGCCGAGACCATTTGTCGACTTTTTCTCTCGTCACTCGGATCTGCACTTTGGTCGATGACAAATCCTATTTGGTGGCATCCTGCTCCGATGCTAGGTGGTCCATTTTGCTTCTTAGCTCATCGGGTGAAGCCTTGAATCGGTCCATCTTAGTCCTAATCTGGTTGATCAAAGTTATCTTTTCCTAGACCTATGAGGTTACGACATTAGCATTAGCATTTAGCCTCTCATTATCAATCTCGAGCACACTTACCTTCTCAACTAGAAGAGCATGGTCCCGTTTCTCTCTCAAGGCCTCTTTCTGGGCCTTCTCCAGCTTGGCCTGAAGGGTAGGGAGCTCGGCAATGTCCCTAAGAACTTCATCCTTCTATCCATAGAAAGCTTTAGTTGTACATCTTTGTTTGTCAAACTTGTTCCTTGTGCTCGAACTCGAGGTGGCTCACCTCCATCTTGGATTGGTGAAAGCTTTCATGATGAAGCACCGGGGCTTGAGACATAGAGAAAGAAAACTGCTAGAAATAGTTAAGACGACGGGAAATCGTTAAAATAAACATGGAAGAGGATATACCCAATTTATCACCTACTAGGCCTCATTGAAAAGACTTGGCCCATCTACCTCGTTCATCCTCACTTGGTCTTCTTCGATTACTAAGGAACGAAGATAGCTGGCCACTCCAACTAGCTCGAACAACATGCTAGTATCCGCCAGCACTATGAGTTTCGTTCATGGTCCACACTCAGGGCCGAAAACTGCTTCTCGAGCTTTAAGCTCGAACTCGACCCATTTGATCCTGGTTGCACGACCCTTTTCGGGATCTCCAGGTGGCCAAATCCAGATTAATCCTCCAGCATACCGACATCCACACCCTTGAAAAATGAGTTAAGGGCATCATCCACAGCCTGAAAAGTTTTGGTGAGCTTCTCTATAGTGGCCCAAGCTTTATTTAAAGTGGCCTCCATCCGGGGCGGTGATTCTAAAATATGGATAATGGCGTCACCTTCAGAAATAACTCTTTTCAGGACCAGAGGGCTTCTTGTAAAGCAATAGCCACATGTCCTTCTTCGAGCCCCAGAGCTGAAGAGGATTCAGCCTTATGAGCATCTCCCTTAGGGGCCACCAACTCTTGGTCAGCATCGATCAGCTCGTGGGTGACGAATTCCATTTCCTATTCCTCCTCAAGAAAACCTTTGAGCTAACAAAGAGCTTTAGAATCGGGGACCCATATATCAGAAGTCTTTTTGGTGGTCTTTTTGACACTATGAACAATCTTTTTTCGCTTCTTAACCTCGGCAGGAGCGTCCGAGGAGTCAAGGGATCTCTTCTTCTTCTTTGATTTATCTTCCTTATTTGCAGTAGTTTCAGCAATGGGCTACAGAGAGGAGGAGGAGGAGGAGGAGGAGATTTTGGAAAATGGGGTCGAGAACACGGTATCGGTGGTTTCCTGAAGCCTGATAGTCTTAGGCAAACTTGTGAAAAAATGACTTAGTCATAACAATGACAAAATAAAAAAATGACCAGGAAAAAATTTAATAAAAAAAAAGCACTCACCGTGAGAACGAGCCTCCCACTTTCCTTTGGCTAGCTTACTCCACTCACGCTCGAGATAGGTGAGTTACTTGGAAAAACCCTCGACCCACTCCCTAAAATGTGGGAGCATGTTGGGGACTCTAGGGATAGCTGTATATCAAATGAAACATGTCATGAGAATGAAAAGCAGATACAAGAAAGGAGTTTGATGACTTAAGAGGAAGTAAACTTACACAAACCTTCACTGCCAACCTTGGTCCCTGTCTTCATCAATACAGGAGAAAGGATCCTTCTTTACCCGACATACAAGTTTGATTAACCCCCATCAGAAGATACGAGGGCTACAAACTTGAAGAAATTGATCGACCGTGAATCGATGCTTCTCCATACTATTCTCAAAATGACATATAAGAGTCACTATCCACCAAAAGGATGGGTGAACTTGCCTAAGGCTAATTCCGTACCTCTTGCAAAAGTCAAGGGCTACCGTATCAATAGTACAAAATGTGAAAGAACACGTGTAAGCACTTAAGTATCCTTCCATGTATGTTGTGATGTCCTTATCAGGACTGAGAAAGACTATGTCTATGTCTTCCCATTTACAGTCCTCTCAGACAGCTTTGAGCGTTTTCTTGGTGATAGAGAAAACATACCTCCACACTTCCTCACCCCGATCTCCTTGTGCAGAGGCTTTCTCGACTTTGAAGTAATTATCTATGGAGCAGTCGTCGCAAATGAAATTTGTGAGGGGAGGTGTAAACACGTGATTTTTGATCCTCCCCGAGAATTTTCACATTTTTAGCATAAATATTTAATTTAGGCCTAATAT
>MU773569.1:21777-33674 GCA_026770625.1 Nicotiana glauca
GGTACTGCAATGGGCAGGAACAGGAAGAAGAGCCAGGATATGGTCTGAAGAAATACAATGGGCCAGTACACATGCAGCAGGGAGGAACGCAGACGCAGCCATTCACAGAATGATATTAGCTGGAGCAGTATATTACCTATGGCAAGAGAGGAACTGGAGAATCTTCAGGAAGCAGAAAAGGAAAGCAGAAGAAATAGTGAGAATGATAGTACAAAACATACATTGTAGAGGATCAAAGTGGATAAAATTGGAGAAGAAGCTTCAGACACTCAATTTTTATCCTTAGTCTGAGCTCGAGATGTAGATAGGAGGTTATAGAAGTAGCGATATTGGATGGGGCTGTATATCCATCCATATAGAGAGGGTTTTTTGTAAAGATTAGTGCATGTACTGAGTTTTTTCCCAGGAATAAAGTTAAAATTTATCAAAAAAAAAAAAAAATCAATTTGGTGTCACTTGGAATTTTGAAAGAATACTTAAAGAATATATCAAAGGCATCTCATATATCATGAACCAACAAAACAGCGCTTTAACATTTTAATATTAAATAGTTCCAAAAATTCTTTTTCTAACAAAAAAATAAATATTAAATAGTTTCATAATTTATTCTTTGTCCATATATCTTTATTCTCCATGTATGACATTCTCCAATATTTTGTATAGGTGTGTACAAGTGATTCAACATAGGAACGCTCTTTTTATATTTTTATTGGTAGATGATATTTAAGTTTTCTTTTTGCAGTGACCTTATTGTGCTGGGTATGGTATGAGAGAAAAATTATTTGGATAAATGAAATAAAAATAATATAGGTCGAAACTAGATAGATTCTTGTGTTGTCGAATATGCATAAAACAAATGCCTTTATTTTTATACTATTTCGAGCCAATAAGCACATGGAGAATAATAGCAGGAACGTGACAAAGAAATTCATACATACTGTGACGTACAAAAATCGTATCAATTATGATAATGTATCACATAGTGGATTAACGTCATTGCTTATAATTTGAGGACTTCTATTGGTTTAATATTTATTATTTTTGTAACTTGAACTGTATTTTTAATTATTATTGTTTCATAACTTAAAATAATTTAATAATATTTAGTAATGCTATTACGAAAGATTTGTACTTATTGATATGGGGTACACGCGCAACACGCGTACCTTACGACTAGAGTTTAAGCCATGTATGTGCTACGTGAAGGGTAATATGGAGCAGAACAATTTTTGGACGATAGGGAGAGGGAATATCAGCTTTTGGTTTGATAAATGGAACTCAAATGGTCCTTTGGACAGCACTATTGTCCAATGGAGAGCAAAGATTTTTATTAAGGTATCACAATATCTATCTATTATATACTATATTAAAAACACGAAACCCTTTAGCGAAATATCATTCGCGTTTTTTATCGTTTAAAAATAAAAACTTTATTGGACAAAATAGTAATTAGATTATTTTCCTAATATTTAGTACTTCAAAATCAATTAAAATATTTTATTATTAAATATTTCCTTGTTTAAACTATGTAAGAATTTCTAATATTTAGGACTTTAAATTTTACTATAACTTTACCTTTTATAAATCATTTCCTTAACTGAACAATAACATAAACATAATACTTTTTCATGATAAATTTCCTAATATTTAAGATTTTGAAATATGAAATGTATAATTTAGTATTGTGAGATGCACAACTTACGTCTCCAATAGTAAAAAGAGACTGAATTTTGGCTCTTTTTCTATAGTTGTTTAATGAAACGTCTTTTCTTGTTAGACTCTTATTATGGTTTTGAAAATTGAAATGCAAGAACTATGCATCTTACATCTTTAATAGTATAAAAAAAATAAAAACTTCTTATTTTAGAAGTTAGGTGAGATAAATTTTATTGGCAATTAAATATTTCTAATTATTTTATTTAGGTAAAATTTTCTAATTTTTAAAAATTTAAAGTTACAAATTGCTTGCTTAATATTTAAAAATTTAAAATTATCTAAGATTTTTATGAAAAATTTTACAAAGGCATGTAATTGTGGATTCCGTGTTTGCAAAGGTAACGAAGTGTGCTTATAAATATTAAATTATCATCTACTATTAATACTCTTTAACTCAGCATCGAATTTTAAAATTATTTTTGAAATGACTTTTAACAATTGCACATTAAGTATACATAGCTTAAAAATATCTATATATGTTTCAAAATTTTATACTTATTGATATGGGCACACAAGCAAACACATATCCAAAATAATATACGCCTAGGAATTTTATACTTAGCGAAATATCGGTTACCTTTTTTACCCTTTAATCATAAGCTTATCTCTAAACAAAATAGTCATTTAATTTATTTTCCTAGGAATATTTAATCATTCCCCTAATTCTTAGAATTTTGAAATCAACTAAATTTTATTTATTGAATCCTTCCTAAACAAAATTAGATAGGAAGTCCTAATATTGAAAATTTAAATTCTATTTAGATTCCACCACTTCAATGGAATAAACACATCAAATTGAGCACTAATGTAAATATTTGAACTTCTACGAAAGTTACGTGCCTTACATAAGTAAAAGTATATAGAAATTGTAGTTAAATATGTACTATATGAGTTCTAAATAAAAAGCGCACTAATAATATTGCATATTTATAGGAAGATACATAGTGCAAAATTTCTTCCTAGATTGAGTAACTAGATAAATAGGACACAATAATTATTATTTTAAAAAACGTATACCTGTTTTTTTTTTTCAAAATTTCTTTTACAATAACTCATCAATAATTTTCAATTCAAAATTTATGTAACTCTTTTAAAATTTATATTTATTAATACGAGATACACGCTCAACGCGCGTACCATAAAGACTAGTAAAGAAATAAACCCACGAAGAAGTCAAGATGTGTCAATATAAATCCACGAAGAAACTGAGTAGTAGCATAGTCAAAAATTCCGTCAAGGATGTTCAAACTTAAAGTCAATAATTTCTTTTGTCGATGAATGATGTATCAAATTTTTTAGATCAAACTAAGTAGTATCATTTAACTAAACAAATAAGTAAAAAATTCTTAATAGAACTATAACTTTGTAAATCAAAATTAAAATAACAAACAGACAACATTAGAAATTTTACTAATAAAAGTAAATAAGTAATCATAAAACCAAAGGAAAGAGACAAGAGGATTTATAGCTTGCAATGAGCTTATGTTGAAGATTTTTTTTATAAAGCTTGACTTTTAAATTATAAAATTTATTTAAGAAATAACTTTTAGTTAGAAAATTATTTTTAAGATTAGTTGTTTATTTCAACACAAATTTTAAGTTTCAAGGGTTTTTTCAGTAGAAAATTTTTTAGATTGAAAAAAAAAATCAAATAAACCACACATGATAAACTCATTTTAGTTTTGACAAAACTTTAAACCCATAGACAACATGTCTCTTTAATAATTAAAACTGTCTGGCGTAGATGGGAGAAGAAATATCATTGATTTGATCCTTCTATGTAGATAAAGTTAATATAGTAAATTATTATTATTATTCTATAAAATTTATCAGCATCTTTGTACCGTAGCAAATAGTAACATAGTAATTTATAAGAATATTTACTCTCTAGCTTGTATTTTTTTAGCAAGAACGGTGTAAAATGAAAAAAAGTATTTAAGTATTCCGTCAACGGGCCGTTCATCTGTCATATATTAGAGGAAGATTTAACAAAAAGAAATTATTCAGTTAATTAGTTTGCCATATATGGCAAATATATAAATAGACATTCAAACTTGATTTCAACTGTCAGTTTGACGCTTAAACTTACATAATGATAAAATAGATACATTAACTTGGTATAGGTGTGTCTCGTAGATACGCCATTCAAGCAAACCACATGCGTTGTGGCACAATAGGATACCTGGAAAACAAATTAAAAGGAGAAGAAGATACATTTAGCTGGAAAAAGAAAAAAAGAAAGAAGAAAAACATCTAAAACAGTCCCTCACCCACCCCCCACAGATTCCAGCTTTCCGCGTCTTATATAATTTTTGCTTTTAAATTAACTAATGAATTTTTTCAGTTCTTTATTTCGATCGATGATGCAACAAATATAAATAAATGGGGGAAGATAGAATAATAGTGGGCTAAGCACAGGGCCGACTCAATGAGTAAAAATTGCACGCCCTATTTTGGCGCCTCTTTTTAACCTGTAGCCGCTTTATCTTTTTGTTTGCATCCGTACCCACTTTTTAAAAAACTTCAGCTCTAGAGAGCTGAAGTTTTCGGGTTACTAAACAAAAACTTCAGCTCCTTAAGTTTTTATTTTATAACTGGAAAACTTAAGCTGAAAACTGCTTAAGTTTTTATTTTATAATTGGAAAACTTAAGCTCTAGAGCTTAAGTTTTTATTTTATAAATAGAAAACTTCAGCTCTAAAGCTAAAGTTTTTGGGTTACTAAACAAAAACTTCAGCTCTAGAGCTGAAGTTTTTATTTTATAACTGGCAAACTTCAGCTGTAGAGCTGAAGTTTTTCGGTTACAAAGACAAAAACTTTAGCTCTAGAGCTGAAGTTTTCCAGTACAAAAGAAAAACTTCAGCTGGAAAACTGCTTAAGTTTTAATTTTATAACTGGAAAACTTAAGCTGGAAAACTGCTTAAGTTTTTATTTTATAATTGGAAAATTTAAGCTGGAAAACTGCTTAAGTTTTTATTTTATAACTGGAAAACTTAAGCTCTAGAGCTTAAGTTTTTATTTTATAACTGGAAAACTTAAGCTCTAGAGCTTAAGTTTTCCGGTTACAAAGACAAAAACTTCAGCTGAAGTTTTCCAGTATAAAAGAAAAACTTCAGCCGCGTGGGCTGAAGTTAACTTCAGCTGAAGTTTTCCAGTACAAAAGGGGCTGAAGTTATATGAAAAAGCGGGTACGCTTGTAATTTTTTTTGCAAAGCGGGCACAAGTTAAAATGTGGCACAAAAAACGGGTATAGATGCAAATGCCCCACTCAAAGACGTTGGTGGCCCAAAGCGAAACTCAATACGAGGCCTTAAATTTGAGAAAATCTCACTTTATACCCATTAATTTCAAATTATTTACCCTTTAATGTCCGAACATAAACTATTTACTACTCCTACCCATGCGACCCAAACTATTTACCCGCTAATTCCAGCGATGCTTTATGCGACCAAGAACTCAGGGAGACTTGTCTTGAAGGCCACATATGTTCCCCCATTAACGCATTGTCTCGTTTCTTGTTGCTTTTCTATCAGCCTTTTTATTTTTCTCTAAATCCACAAAGCTATACTATTGATTAGATATACTCTAAAATTAAATCGGAAAATAACATTCTATTAGAATTTTCAGATCAGGATTGTTTGATTCAGTCTTAAAGCATAATGTCCTGCTCATCATCGTCGTCGGCCTCGGAGGATGAAGATGAGGGATTCGATTCTTACCGAAAAGGAGGATACCATGTGGTGAGAGTTGGCGATTCATTCTCCGGTGGCCGATATATCGCTCAGCGAAAACTCGGCTAGGGAGAGTTCTCCATTGTTTGGATATATTGTACAAAAATTTAAATCCACCATTGAAGGATCTTGAAGCTTGAAACTCATAAGTTGGTTTGTTTAAGTTTTTAATTATTTTGATTTGTTCTTGTATGGGTTTGTTTGGAAAGTTGAATGGAGGTTGTAGCTAAAGTTTTAGTCAATTCGGTGGAGATTTTGTAGTAGATTTTAGAATTTTGGGTTGAAATATAGTTGAACCAAAGAAGAAGACGAATTTGTATTGTTGTGACGACCCAAAGGGTCATCACCTATTTTTCTTATTCACTCCGTGCTTCCGAGGCCTTGAAAACCTCATTTTTTTCGCCTCGAATTACGTATGCAGTCCGGATGCGTAGCCAGAAAGCCTAAATATGAAATTCTATGAAAAATACTAAAATTTGGTGTTAAAATGAATAGGTTTGACTTTGGTCAACATTTTGGGTAAATGAACCCGGACCCATGATTTGACGGTCCCGAAGGGTCCGTAGAAAAATATGGGACTCGGGCTTATGCCCGGAATCGAATTCCGTGGTTCCAAGCCCGAGAAATAAATTTTTGAGTAAAATTATTTTTCTGAAATTATTAAGAAAATTTGAAATAAAATTTGATTAAAGGCATCGGGACCGTATTTTAGTTCTGGCGCCCACTACAAGTCTTATATATGGTTTAAGCGCTTTCTGTAAAGTTTGGTTGAAATCGGACGTCATTTGAAGTGTTTCGGACTTAAAACTCTAGATTTGAAAGTTTATGAAGTTTGAGAGAAAACTTGGGATCTTAAGGTTTGATTTATTATTTATGATGTTATTTTGGCAATTTGATAAGTCTGTAGGGTGTATTTGAGGTTGTGTGCACGCATATTTGGTTCGGAGCCCCGAGGGCTCCGGGGAGTTTTGGATAGGCGTCGGAGTGCATTTTAAACTTAGGAAAAATCTGGTGCATCAGACCTACAATTTTTGCGTTTGCGAAGAAGGCCTCGCAAATGCAAGCCTGGCTTCGCAAATGCGAGGAAGGGCGCACTGGGTTGGAGTTGCAAATACGACTAGTGGCTCGCAAATGCGAGGGAGCTGTTTTTGCAAATGCGACTAAATGTTCGCAAATGCGAAGTTTTCCCAAATGTCCTGAGTTCGCAAATGCGAACAAAAATCTCGCATTTTCCATACCTGTAGGGTTCGTAATTGCGAACCCAACTTCGTATTTCCCGTATCTACAACCCAGCATATTTCTTACTTAGTCGAATTTTAAGTCATTTTTCACCCCACATTCAAAATACAACTCCTTGGGCAATTTTTCGAGAACAAGTTCATTCCAATTCACTTGTAAATCGATTTTTACTCAATTCTTTCAATCATTAACATCATGTAACATGTTTTCCACTTAAAATTAATGATTTTCATGGGTGAAATTGGGTAGGTTTTCTAAAAATTGGGGATTTGGACCTCATTTTAAGGTCCGATTTTAAAACAAATTATATATTTGAATTCGTGGGGGAATGGGTAACCGGGTTTTGATTCGAACCTCAACTTTTGACAACGTGGGCCCGAGGGTAATTTTGGAATTTTTGGGGAAAATTTGGGAAATTTATTTTTATGCATTCAAACTGACTCATTTAGTGTTTATTAAAGTAATTAAGTATTTATGGCTAGATTCGAGCAGATTGGAGGTGGAATCACGGGGTAAAGCCATAGTTGAGGCTTGAGTTGAGTTCAAGGCTTTGAGGTAAGTGTTTGGTTTAACCCTGGCTTGAGGGAATAAGAGTTGAGTCGTATTTGCTACTTGCTAATTGTCGAGTACGATGTACAGGCATGGTAACAAGTATCTATACATTGGTGCCTAGCATGACCGTGAGTCCTTATTTTGCGAATAGTTTGGATGTTTTTATGCCTTCCATGCTTAATTGATGACTCCTATATGTTATAAAGAGCTTGTGAAAGAAATTGTGATATTTGAACTTCGTGGAACATTGGCTCGATTTGAAATGTAAATTGTGAAGGCATATAAGATAAGTAAACCCTTGGAGCATTGGCTCAAGTAGTAATGTGAACTATGAGATGAAAGTGAAAGGAAGAGAAAGAGGTAATGATTTATTCTGTCACCGAGACGTTGTTGATTATTGATGTTGGTGCCCTTGCCAGGTTTTCAATTGTTTGCTTGTATTCCCTTTCCGCGGTTTCCATCATTGTTTATTTATTCCCTTGCCCTTGTTTGTGATTGTTGTTTGGGTGGGGAAGAGTGTTAAAGCACGAAGGGTGATGTCGTGCATGGTTTGTTTATGGTAAGGAAAGAGTGTAAAGCACGAAGGGTGATGACGTTCATTGTTTTGCTTATTATGAGAAAAGAGTGTTAAAGCACGAAGGGTGATGTCGTTCCACATGATATACCATTCCATTCCAATTCTATTGATATATGTTAGGAATGAGAGTAAAAGCACGAAGGGTGATGTCGTGTACATGCTATTGCTTGGTGAGTATGAAAGTAAAAGCACGAAGGGTAATGTCGTGCACTTGTTGATTTTTGTTTCATTACATACTATTGAGTTGTGTTGTTTTTCTTTGTTACTAGACGACTCTTATTTGAAAATTTTTATACTCCCCACAGCATGCTTCCCCTCTCATATTGGTTATCTATTTTGTATTTCGATTCTGCTATATATATATATATGAAACTGCACAGGTTTATGTGTTAGTCAGGTCTAGCCTCGTCACTACTTCACCGGGGTTAGGCTAGACACTTACCAACACATGGGGTCGGTTGTGCTGATACTACACTCTGTGATATTTTACACAGATCCAGGGTTCGAGCAGCAGTAACAGCAGCATTAGTACGGGAGCAGGCCTTCAGTCCAGCAAGACCCAAGGTAGCCTTGCAGGCGTCCGCAGGCCTGGCGTCTCCCTTATCCTCTCTTTTAGTCTGTTATCTCATTATGTTCGAGAAAAATAGTTTATGTTTTCTTTCATACATTGTATTTAGTATTCTTAGCAGTTCGTGAGTACAGTGACACCAGTCTTGGGTAGAGAATTTGTTGAACTTTCCGCTTTGCTATTCAGTTTTATTTAATGCTAAGACTTCCGCTTATCATTGTTGAAATTCATTATTTATATATTATTGTCGAAGAATCGTTAAAAGGATTTGTATATTAATGAAAAAAAGTAAGCAAGTTTGGCTTGCCTAGCTTCCACAAGTAGGCGCCATCACGACTCCTGGTGGTGGAAAATCCGAGCCGTGACAAGTTGGTATCAGAGGTCTAGGTTACATAGGTCTCACAACTCACGGACGAGCTTAGTAGAGTCTGATGGATTGGTACGGAGACGTCTGTATTTATCCCCAGAGGTTACAGAGTTAGGAAAAGTTTCACATTTATTCTTTCTTGTCGTGCGGTTTGGGGTCTCAATGCCAATCGAATTTCTACTCTGTTCTTTCGCAGATGGCGAGAACACGCGCTTCCTCGTCTTCTTATCAGCAGTCCGAGCCCCAGGCAGCTCTCGCTAGGGGCAGAGGACGAGGTCGTGCTAGAGGCCGAGGTAGGGGTAGAGCTCAGCCCCGAGCAGCAGCACTAGTGGCGGAGCCTCATATCGACTTTGACGAGGAGGTTCCGGCCCCGGTCCCAGCCCCAGCAGTTCCGGTGGGCCCAGCTCAGGTTCCAAAGCGGTTTATTGCTACCACAGTTCTTCAGGACGCTTTGGTCCGATTGGTGGGCCTCATGGAGAGTGTTACCCGAGCGGGTTTGCTTCCTATAGCACCAGCTGTCACTCAGGCTCGAGGAGGGGCCCATACTCCTGCTACTCGTACTCCGGAGCAGGTAGCTCCTCAGGGTCAGGCTCCAGCAGTTCTACCAGTTGGAGCAGCTCAGCCGGGTGTGGTATACTAGGCAGGTGACATGGCAGCTATGTATGCCGATGCTTTGTGGAGATTGGATAGGTTCACCAAGCTCTTCACTACTACTTTCAACGGTGCACCCACCGAGGATCCTCAGGATTATTTGGATTGCTGCCACGAGGTTCTTCAGAACATAGGTATTGTTGAGTCCAATGGAGTTGATTTCGCTGCATTTTGCCTATCTGGATCCACCAAGACTTGGTGGAGGGATTTCTATTTAGCTAGACCAGCAGGGTCTCCAGCCTTGACATGGGATCAGTTTTTAGTGTTTTTTTTGGAGAAGTTTCTCCCCATCACACAGCGTGAGGCCTACCGGAGGTAGTTCGAGCGTATCTATCAGGGATCCATGTCAGTCACCCAGTACGAGACCAGGTTTATTGAGTTAGCTCGCCATGCTACTGTCATACTCCCCACTGAGAGGGAGAGGGAGAGACTGTTTATTGATGGACTCATCCAACCTATTCGTCTCTAGATGGCTAGAGAGGCGGGGAGTGATATTACTTTTCAGGAGGCGGCCAATGTGGCCCGAAGGATCGAGATGGTATCGCCACAGGGGGTGGTCATAGAGCAGACAAGAGACCCCGTCAGTTAGGCCAATTCAGTGGTGCCTCATCTGGAGGCAGAGATTTATATGATAGGGGTCAGCCTTCCAGGCCTTTCCAGTCAGCCCTCCAGGTTCCTCAGGGGGCCTCAGGTGATCGTGGTTTCCGTGGGCATTATTCTGATCAGCATCCTTTCAGTGCACTGCCAGCTAATATCAGTGCGTCGCCGCTTCAGAGTTTCCGTGGAGGCCATTTAGGTCGACAGGGACAGAAGAATCAACAGCTGAGGGCTTGTTACACTTGTGGTGGCACAGGTCATATTGCCAGATTTTGCCCTCGAGCGCCGAGCAGTTTTCAGCACCAGGGTTCTCGTGCCATGGTTCAGGCACCAGGTGCTCCACAGCCAGCCCAACCAACTAGAGGAGGGGGTAGAGGTACTAGAGGTGGAGGTAGAGGTTATAGAGGTTGAGCTCAAACCGCCAGGGGTGGAGGTCAGCTAGCAGCAGATCGACCTAGGGATATGGTTCAGGGTGGTGGGGCCCAACCCTGTTGTTATGATCTTCAGGCCAGGCCCGAGGTTAAGGCTTCAGATGCAGTCATTACAGGTACGGTTCTGGTTTGTGATCGCGTTGCTTCGGTACTATTTGATCCAGGGTCTATGTATTCATCTGTTTCATCTTATTTCGCACCATGCTTGGTCATGCCTAGTGATGCGTTGGGTGTTCCTGTATATGTGTCTCCACCGGAGGGTGACTCTATCATAGTCGACCGAGTCCATTGTTCGTGTGTTGTAGTGATTGGGGGTCTTGAGACCCGTGTAGACTTGTTGCTCTTAGATATGGTTGACTTTGATATCATATTGGGTATGGATTGGCTATCACCCTATCACGCTATCTTGGACTTCCATACCAAGACTATAACCTTAGCATTGCCGGATATGCCTCGTTTAGAGTGGAGAGGCACTCCAGGTTATTCTACCCGCAATGTCATTTCGTACGTGAAGGCTCGACGCATGGTCGAGAAGGTGTGTCTGGCCTATTTGGCCTATGTTAGTGATTCCAGTGCTGAGGTTCCTCCTATAGATTTTGTGCCTATTGTCCGGGAGTTTCCAGATGTTTTCCCTTCTGACCTGCCGGATATGCCACCCAACAGGGATATTGATTTCTGTATTGATTTGGCTCCGGGCACCCAGCCCATTTCTATCCTGCCATATCGTATGGCCTCGCCAGAGCTGAAGGAGTTAAAGGACCAGTTGCAAGATTTGCTAGAGAAGGGTTTCATTAGACTCAGTGTTTCACTTTGGGGCGCGCCAGTGTTATTTGTCAAGAAGAAGGACGGATCGATGAGGATGTGCATAGATTACCAACAATTGAACAAGGTAACGATTAAGAATAAGTATCCACTGCCGAGGATTGATGATTTGTTCGACCAGCTTCAGGGTGCCAAGGTATTCTCCAAGATCGACTTGCGATATGGCTACCATCAGTTGAGGATTAGGGCATTGTGACGACCCGACCTGTTGTCACGTGGGTTACTGCCCCGTTTCCCCCTTATTGTATCGCTTTATGTTTCATTATTGGTATTGAGTGCGTTAGAATTTAATTGGAGTAATTTTAACAAGAAATGAGATACTTAGTCTTTTTTAAGAAAACTTAAATTGGAAAAGTCAACCGGATGTTGACTTATGAGTTATAGGGCTCGGAATTGAATTCCGATGATTCGGTTAGCTCCGGGTGATGATTTAAGGCTTAGAAGCGCAATCAGAAGTAATTTTGGAGGTCCGGTGAAGAAGTTAGCCTATTTTGGCGAAGTTAGTATTTTGGCGATTTCCGGTTGATAGGGGAGATTTTGATACGAGGATCAGAATGGAATTCCAAGAGTTGCAGTAGCTTCGTTAGGTGATTTTGGATATGTCTGCAAATTTTCAGGTCATTCGGACGTCGTTTGGTTGTGTTTTT
>MU773569.1:36059-48718 GCA_026770625.1 Nicotiana glauca
TTTTACTATATTTCTCAAAGGATTGTACTGTCTGTTATAGCATTTTGGAGTGCTCATACGTGTTTTCTTATCGCTCAGATATTATTTGCTCTTATTACCACTGAGTTGGAAGTACTCACTTTACTCCCTGCACCTCGCATGCAGTTACAGGTACTGTTCACCCGGTAGTGGGTCAGTAGCGGATTGAAGGTATTGCTATCATAGCTAAATAAGGTGACCGCCGGCGTTCGCGGCACCGAGATTCTTCTTCTTCTTGTTTTCCAGATTTTACTCTATGTATTATATATTTTAAAATTGTAATAAGGACGCTCCTAGATGCTCGTGACTTGTGACACCCCGGTCAGGCTGTATTGGGAAGTATTCATATCGATTAGTATCATTAATTCATATTTGAACTGTTATGTAACTGATTAACTACTTTAGGTGGTGTTCTGAGATGGTCTGGCTAGCCTTGTCTTCACGAGAGGCGCCATCACGACCGAGTTTGGGAATTGGGTCGTGACAGGCATCTGATGTCCCTAAGACAGCTTTCCGCACTCAGTATGGGCATTATGAGTTCTTGGTCATGTTATTTGGATTGAACAATGCCCCAGCAGCATTTATGGAGTTGATGAACCGAGTGTTCAGGCCATATTTGGACATGTTCATGATAGTCTTTATTGATAATATTTTGGTGTACTCCTGCAGCGAGGAGGAGCACGAGCAGCACCTTAGAGTGGTTCTTCAGACTCTGAGGGATAGTCAGTTATATGCCAAGTTCTCCAAGTGTGAGTTCTAGCTGAGTTTAGTTGCATTTCTAGGTCACGTTGTATCAGTAGATGGTATTCAGGTGGACCCAAAGAAGATTGAGGCATTCAAGAACTGGCCTAGACCAGCATCAGCTACAGAGATTCGGAGTTTCTTGGGATTGGCAGGCTACTACCATCGGTTTGTGGATGGGCTTTCATCTATTACAGCCCCGATGACCAAGTTGACCCAGAAGGGTGCCTAGTTCAGATGGTCGGACGAGAGTGAGGCGAGCTTTTAGAAGCTCAATACAGCTCTGACTACGACACTGGTGTTGGTTTTGCCCACATGATCTGACCTTTATACCATTTATTGTGATGCTTCCCGTATTGGGCTTGGTGCAGTGTTGATGCATGATGGAAAGGTTATTGCTTATGCTTCGAGGCAGTTGAAGATTCATGAGAATAACTATCCAGTGCACAATTTGGAGTTGACATATATTGTTCACGCATTGAAGATTTGGAGGCATTATTTATATGGTGTGGCATGTGAGGTGTTCACTAATCATAAGAGCTTTCAGTACTTGTTCAAGCAAAATGAGTTGAATTTGAGACAGAGGAGGTAGTTGGAGTTGTTGAAAGACTATGATGTCACCATTTTATATCATCCGAGGAAGGCCAATGTGGTGGCTGATGCTTTGGGTAGGAAGTCAGCCAGTATGGGCAGTCTTGCTTATATTCCAGTCAGTCAGAGGCCGCTTGCTTTGGATGTTCAGGCTTTGGCCAATCAATACGTAAGACTGGATATTTTTTAGCCCAGTCGTGTGTTGGCTTGCACGGTCACTCTTTCTCCATTATTGGAGCGTATCCGTGATCGGCAGTTTGATGATCCCTATTTGTGTGTCCTTAGAGACACGGTGCAGTGTGGAGGTGCCCAGCAGGTTACCTTAGGTGATGATGGAGTTTTGAGATTGTAGGGCCGAGTATGTGTGCCTAATATGGATGGACTTCGAGGGTTGATATTGGAGGAGGCTCATAGTTCCCGGTACCCTATTCACTTGGGCGCCACGAAGATGTATCAGGATTTGTGGTAGCATTATTAGTGGCGTAGAATGAAGAAGGATATTGTCGCATATGTGACTCGGTGTTTGAATTGTTAGCAGGTTAAGTATGAGCATCAGAGGCTTGGTGGTTTATTTCAGAGGATTGAGCTTCCTGAGTGGAAGTGGGAGCGGATCACTATGGACTTCGTTACTGGACTTCCATTAACTCGGAAGAAGTTCGATGCAGTTTGGGTCATTGTTGATAGGCTGACCAAGTCAGCGCATTTTATTCCTGTGGCAGTCTCCTATTCATCCGAGAGATTAGCTGAGATTTATATCCGGGAGATTGTTTGCCTTCATAGTGCACCGACATCTATCATTTCGGATCGGGGTACGCAGTTTACCTCGCACTTCTGGAGAGCAGTTTAGCGAGAGTTGGGCACACGGGTTGAGCTGAGCACAACATTTCATCCCCAAACGGACGGTCAGTCTGAGCGGACTATTCAGATTTTGGAGGATATGCTTCGAGCTTGTGTTATTGACTTTGGAGGTTCGTGGGATGAGTTCTTACCTTTAGAAGAGTTTGCCTACAACAACAGCTACCAGTCGAGCATCCAGTTTTAAAAGTAATCGAAATTTAGCCACTTTTCATGTAAAGATAAATCTGAGCGAAAACACCGTTCAAAACCCGGAAAATACACAGTATATTATACTGGAGTTGCAGCATAAATATGCTTGAACTCCAGCATATTATACTGGGGTTCCAGGATAAGTATGTTGGAACTCCAGCATAATATGATGGAGTTCCAGCATAAGTACACTAGAACTCCAGCATAATATTCTGGAGTTCCAGCAAGTATAATTGTCCAGTATAATATACTGGAGTCATCAAAGAATACTGGTCCAGCGTAATATGCTAGAGTTCATACACAGGTGCACTGAACTCCAGTATATTATGCTGGACCGATCTCTGTTGCAGCAAAATAGTGGTTATTTTTTATTGACTTCGTAAACGCTGGCTATTTTTGAATGACCAGTTCAAAAACAGGCTATACTGTGCTATTTTAACTTCTTTTTGGGGGAAGTGCATTAGCCACTAATAACACATGTATTTACTTTTAAGGCACTGTTTAAAATATCTTTAGTCTTTAGCCACTGCTTTAATAAACTTTAACTACCCGGACGAAAATACCCTTCCACTCATGTCCTTAACTTCACGACATCAGAACTACATGTCCTTAACTTTTGAACTTGGAACTCTAAGTTCAGGATTTCAGAACTACATGTCCTTAACTTTTGAACTTAACTTCAGGACTTCAGGACTACATGTCCTTAACTTTTAAACTTGTAAGTGTAAGTTCAGGACCAAGTGTCCTTAACTTTTGAGTTTGTTAGTCTAAGTTCAGGACCTATTGTCCTTAACTTTTGGGCTTCTTAGTCTAAGTTCAAGACCTTTTGTCCTTAACTTTTGAACTTGTAACTGTAAGTTTAGGACCTATTGTCCTTAACTTTTGGGCTTCTTAGCCTAAGTTTATGACATATTGTCCTTAACTTTTGAGCTTGTACCAATAGATCCTTCTTATTTGATTGATTCACATTTTCATCGTCATCGCTGTCATCCTCATCAAAAGGCTTTTCCTTGTGAAATATACATCAAATCTTAGAGCTCTTCTTGTTGAGGAACTCGTTCTCCGTTGTACCTGCCTTCCATGAAACGCTCTTCTTCTTTTGTTTCAGTTTCAGAGCTAGGGTTTCTGTTGTATGTTGCTGTTGCTGTTCGGACGACGATGGGGAGGGTGATTCCGATGAGTTGTTTAGGGTTAAGGTTATTGTTGATGTTGTTGTTCAGGTGGTCGCCAGTAATGGTGATTGTCTTGCGCTTCTCGCCATTGTCGGGGCTCCGGTTCTATGGAAGAAAGGGTAAAAATATCTTTTTATATTAATTTTAATAGAATAGGGCTATTTCTGATCAACATTAGAATTACTGGATAAACAATAAATACCACCTTAAATAGTGGCTATATCATGCCATTTTAATTTCCAAAGGCCCACAGTGACAAACTGATAGTTGGGCCCAAGTTTGAATGTTGTTTTTGTCTATTTTGCAGCCCTACGATCATTGTTTATACTACCTGTACCTGCTTTTGTCTTTCACATGAAAAGAAGTGCAATTAAAAATGAACAAAAGACCATTATTAGAGGTAGTAAGATAATACTACTCAATTCATCAGTGTACCATTTAATCATTGTTTATTACTCCACTTAATTGTATCTTTCACATTGAAAGGAATGCACTTAGAAACTAGGCAGAAGCCAAACATATCAAATTTCTTCCTTCGAATAAACAGTGGATGAGCTGTGCTAAGAGGTGAGCTTTTTCTCTTTTTATTTTAGTTAATCTGTGAAAAATAGGAGGGGACACCAAAAAAAGAAAGAAAGAAAACAGCAAATTGAAATAAATTATTTTAGCTTTTTAGTTGCAGGAAGTTAGCTGGTTTTTATTTCTTGTACGTTTGAGTTATTCAATCACTTTACAAAAGGTGTTTTCTGTTGGGGTTTTGAAGTTAAATTTCCACCAGTACGCAAGTAAGTTCTACTAACTGTCTTTCTTTAATTCTTTTGTTTACTATTTTTTTTTTTCATTTCTTTTTTCTTGGTCCAAACCTTGAAACTGAAATGGGTGTTTGAATCAACAGCTTGAGTAATGATAGAAGTCAATTGATCTTTCTTCTTTACTCTAAATCTTACTTTTAAATTATTTTCTGTTAGCTCGAGGAAAATCTCAGTGAGGTTGGTAGCTGATCAAACTAGTGAGTTACTGAGTTATTTTAAAAAGAAATTCATGTTATTAATCAGTTAGAACTATTTAATAAATACTATCAAACTAGTCATGAGTAGAAGTGCATTAATGAAGGACCAAAAGAGAAACACTAAGAGATGTGGTGAGACGGACGGATCCCTTAATCCTTAGCTAGATGTCATGGTTCGAGTCTTCGAAATGGAAAATTCCTAATAGGGAGTAAGTGCTTCTTTATGTAATGAGCCTTACATGGCGAATCTGGATTAATCAGACAATTGGTACCGGATGCAATTTTTTTTTTTTGGGTGAAAGATATGACGCACATGCATGATTTTGAGTCCTGATACTGGAACTAAAAGGAGGGGTTTTAGAAGAAGAATAATAGGTCAGTGTAATGCACTAATCAATGCACTAATCTTCCGCTATGCGGGATCCGAAAGAGTTAGGACAATACTGGGCCTTATGTAGCGGCCTTAGAAGAATAAAAGTTAAAATATCACACACATAATTAAATATATGTATATCTATATTAAGATCATTTGCCTTTGCATGCATTCTTTGGAGAGAGGAGGTTTTTGTTCGGGTGGGGAGGGTCATTTTAATTAATATAAGTAAAGCCTAGTAATCATAAATCATGGACTCTTTTTAATGTGCATGAATATGTTGTTGTCAAGCTATCTGAAGATATTGGTTTTATTACTTGGATTTTATCAGGAGTCAACAGTTAGAGAAAACTGAAAAGGTGGAAAATAGATGGCTGAGGAGTGTTTCTGTGTGCTAGTTGCCTTACGCCTTGTGATGGACAAGCATTTAGATAGTTCGACGGATAATCAATTGAAAAATGTTGAGGATCAGCTAATACATGTACTTCACTCTCTCGTAGCTGTGGAGAAGGCTCACCCTGAAAATGGGATATCTGTACAACTTAGGGCCCTATTTATGGAGGCTCTTCATGAATTTGTTACACTATTTTCTCACATGAATGATCAAGCTGGCGAGACAAGTGACACCATTGGAATGATTTCAAAGTTGCTGGAGATGATTCAACTGGAGAATATTGCTGAACGAATTAAAGCTTCGAAGCCATCAAGATCATCTAGCCTAATCATGATTGAAATGGTGGGGTCTGTCGTAGCTTTGCTTGATTCTTTTGGTATTATACTGTGCCTACTTCTTTTAAAGCATCATAATGCTCCTTCCACATTTGTGCTTAATAATAAGCTGAACTATCTAAAAGCTTTCGTCACGTTAACTGCAAAGCGGTGCATTGAGCATAAGAGGATGAAGGATCTCTTCACCCATGCTGAGGATGTAGCTTACAGTGCACTACACCTATGTTTCTTTGTGGCAGCCTACAATATGGAGGAGGATGACGACCTGCAGTCACGTGTGTTAGATTGTGAGTTCTCTAAATTGCTGGAAAGGATAAGTCCTTTTAGGCCTGAACTGAGGCAGATTTATCTGAGCCTCTTGATAGGGTCAAAGTCATCACAATCCGAGACTACAATGAGTGTCAATTTTATATCTGATTTGGTTTATGGTCTCAAAGAGGATCTGGAAGAGCTGCTAAGCCGTGATGCCAGCTTAAAAGCTACCTTTGATGATCGAATTCCATGGCTCCAACAAGGACTTTATTGCCTTGATGGATTTCTCCGCGACATTGTATCAGAACGCATTCCACTCGAGGAATTCAATTCTCTTCAACCACATATCGAAGCTCTGGCCATTGAGGCAGCAATTGTGATCTACTCCTCCTGCTATAATGAGGATATGGACCTGAAGACTACTGAAATAGACCATGTGCTTTTTCTTTTGCAACTGAAGTTTAACCATGTCACAGTAGATGTCCATCTGATTAAGCTATTAAACAGCAAAGCTGCCATAATATCTCCTCTGGGAAATTTGATTGACTTTGTTCGAGAAGAGCTGGCACTCTTGGGAACTTTTCTCATGGTTTTATTGGACCAGTGCAAAGAGCAACCTAAGATAACTGATTTTTTGACGCTCATTCAGTCTGTGATTGACCGAGCATGCTCAGTCATTGATTCTCATTCTCATTACTCGATGCAAGAAGACTTGGCCTGCGAAATTAATTGCCTGCATTTTGAGTTGCTTCTTAAGTTCAAGTTTATTAGGGCAGCGAGTAGACAGATGTGTCCCAACATTTCTGCATCGTCGACACTTAACCATCCTACAATAAATCTGCTGAACTTTCTTCCTCTTAATTTTAAGGTCATTGATACTTATTTCAGCATGCTAAAATCCTCAAAGGCACCATCCTCTCAGAGCCCCAAGATGGATGAGATTTTGATGGGGTTTCATGAATATATTCTTGATACTCTACTACTGAAGGATGAAACTTATTTGACGTTTACTGTTGCCAATGAGATAAAAAAATATTACTATGGGTTGTTGCTCCTTGTAATATATCTTGCTGACCCGCCAGTTCAGAGCATTGGATGCGTGAAGCAGAATGATTTCTTGACAGGATTTGGAACTATCGCAATTGACGCTGAATCTGCTATCTGTTTAATTTATGAGGATTCTGTGGACGACAACAAAAGTAGAAAGATCAATCTTGTTCTTCAGTTTTTGACGCTAACTTTAAAGCTTATCAAGTCTGAGGGAAGCTTGACGGATTTACTAAAGCACAAAGCCACTTTGAAAGCTGAAATTCTTGATCTGATTGAAAGTGCTCATGAAGAGCTTATTTTCCTCCGAGCTTTTCTCATGGATGTTCTCACGCAACACACACAGCTTAATGAATTGCATGATCTCTTAATGCATGTTGAAGGGACTGCCGACAAGTTAGGACAAATCATTGGTTCTTGTTATGGAAGTTTCAAGGATGGGAGCAGCACTCAGAAAATGAGCTTTTCATTATCTGATTTGCTACAAGAGATTGAGGCTGTCAAGGTAGAATTCAGAAAAATATGCTTTCATCTTCTGGATGCATCACCTTGCAACATGACAGATGGAGAAGGCCTTATTAATTTCTTATTAAATCACCAGGACAGGTTTCTCAGCTATGATGCTTGTTCAATCTCTTTTCTCAAGAACCAGATCCTAGTAGTCAAAGACAAATCAGAGTACTTGGGCTCTTTTCTTGCAGATATTGTACAGTACCGCAATATGCATCAAGAACTCAAAGACCTCACGAAACGTGTTCAAGATATAAAGTATGTATGTCTTTTCCAAGTCAAGGGTTATAAACCCGCTTGGTATTACATGTTATATCTCTCTGATGTAAAGCAATTGCTCAAGTATATTGAGGCAGAGGTCAAAATGATTTGTCTAAGAGTTCCATATTTGTTAGGTTATAGCTTCCCAAAGACAAATGGGTTAGGATTTCTCAATTGTTTCTTGGGAAAATTGGAGGAGCTGCTACGTTCTAATCTTGATTCAGTTATCAACTTAAAGCATCAGATTGAATCAGTCAAGGAGGGTTTATTGTGTCTAAGATCATTGACTGACCATCTTGTAGAAAGCTTAGATGAGCATTGTGAATTTTATGGTGTTATAACAAGTGTTACTCAAATGGTATACATGGCAGAGTATGTCATTGACTCGTGCTTGGCCTGTTCTTATCCACTCTGGTACAAAGTTCTTTGGATTTCTGAAGTTGCCAAGAATATTAAGCTTGAATATCAAGTCGTTAGTGAGATTTGTGGAAGAGAGAAGATAGATAAGACAATGCACAAAGTTGCAAAGAGCCCCATAAATCTTCCACCATCGTTATCGGCTAATACCCCAAGAACAAATGAAGAAATGGAAGGTTTTCAGGAGGCAATGGGCAAAATAAAGAAGCAGCTACTTGGAGGATCTTCTCAGCTAGATATTATCTCCATAGTTGGTATGGCTGGAATTGGGAAGACCACACTTGCCGAGAAGATTTACCATGATCTCATAGTTACCTCTCACTTTGATGTTCACGCTAAGTGTCGTGTGACTCAAGTATATTCATGGAAAGAATTGCTTCTTACCATCTTGAGTGATGTTCTTCACCCTGCTGATCGTTCTGAAAAAGAAGACAGTGAATTAGCTAACGAGCTGCGTCAAGTTTTGTTAACCAAGAGATTCTTAATTCTGATTGACGATGTGTGGGATAAAACAGCTTGGGATGATTTATACATGTGCTTTAGAGGTGCTCATAGTGGGAGTAGAATTATTCTAACGACCCGGCTGACTGACATTGCCAATTATGCTAAATGTCAAAGCAATCCCCATCATCTTCGTTTATTCAGAGACGATGAGAGTTGGACATTATTACAGGAAGCGGTGTTTCAAGGGGAGAGCTGTCCACCTGAACTTGTAGATGTGGGATCTCGAATAGCAAAATGTTGTGGAGGGTTGCCTCTCGTCATTGTGATAGTTGCTGGTGTTCTGAAAGAGAAAGAGAACAAACAAGATTTGTGGAAAGAAGTAGAGGAAAGTCTAGGTTCACATAACAGCGGCAGCTCGGAAGAGAGCATGTCTGTAATTGGATTCAGTTATAAGAATTTACCACAACACCTAAAGCCCTGTTTTCTCTATTTTGGAGGATTTTTGAAGGGCAAGGATATTCATGTCTCTAAGTTGACTCGGCTGTGGCAAGCTGAAGGGTTTGTACAAGCAAACAAGGAAAAAAGAACAGAAGATGCCGCACAATATTTTTTTGAAGATCTTCTTAGTAGAAATCTAGTAATTGCCATGGAGAAGAGAAGCAACGACAAGGTGAAAAAGTGCCGCATTCATGATCTCTTGCACAATTTCTGCTTGGAAAAGGCCAAACAAGAAAATTTCCTCAACCAAATAAATAGGTACATAGAATTATACTGATTTCATCTTATTATGCTTATACCAACTCTCATTGACACGTGTTTTTTTGTTTTGTTCCTTTGTATCTGATTCAGACGGGAGGATATTCTTCCTGAAAAGCCTGAGGACTACCGGTTGTTCATTCATTCTTACCAGGATGAGATTGATTTATGGCGACCATGTCACTCGAACGCCCGCTCTTTACAGTTCAAAGTGACAGATCCGGATAACTTGTTATGGCCACGTGACATCTCCTTCATCTTTGAAAGCTTCAAGCTTGTTAAGGTGTTGGATTTAGATTCCCTCAACATTGGTGGTACATTTCCCAGTGAAGTACAGTTTCTAATTCATTTGAGGTACTTCGCTGTTCAAACTGATGCAAATTCGATTCCTTCATTTATTGCTAAGCTATGGAATCTTGAAACCCTTGTGGTAAGGGGATTGGGAGGAGAGGTGATATTACCTTATTCTCTTCTGAAGATGGTCAAACTGAGGCATATTCTTGTAAAACGTCGTGCTTCATTTAGTTTGCACGAGAACATGGTCGAATCACTTGCTAACTCTCAATTAAATGACCTGGAAACCTTTTCCACTCCACGTCTCTCTTATGGTGAAGAGGCAGAGATGATTTTGAATCAGATGCCAAATTTGAGAAAGTTGAGCTGTATATTTTCGGGGACATTTGGTTATTCAGACAAAGTGAAGGGAAGATGTGTTCTTTTTCCCAGATTAGAGTTTCTAAGTCATCTTGAATCCCTCAAGCTGGTTTCCAACAGCTATCCGGCTAAACTTCCGCATGAGTTTAGTTTCCCCTCAAAGATAAGGGAATTGACTTTGTCCAAGTTTCGTCTACCCTGGTCTGCAATTTCTACCATTGGAGAATTGCCTAACTTGGAGATTCTGAAGTTACTTTTCAGAGCTTTTGAAGGGAATCAATGGGAAGTGAAAGATTCAGAGTTCCCTAAACTCAGATACTTAAATTTGGACAATATCAACATTTCACAGTGGTCTGTCTACGATGATGCTTTTCCTATGATTGAACATTTGGTTTTAACCAAGTGTGAGCGGCTTGAGGAAATCCCTTCTCAATTTGTTGATGCTATATCTCTAAAAAGCATTGAGGTACACAGGTGTTGCTGGTCCGTTGCCAATTCGGCCCTGGAAATTCAAACAACGCATCATGATACCATGGGAAATACTGCGTTGGCAGTTACTATACAGCCTCCAGATTGGGCTACAAGATCATCTCCTTGACTCTTTTCTGGTATTTTCTTGCCATGTTTATCAGAGTATATTTTCACTTATTCATTTTTCTTTCAACCTGAACATATTGATTTGTTAGTATATTATGAGTTTGCTAAGAGTAAATTTAGTGGTTGTTATTGCCTACAAAACAACTTGCTGTTTAGAAACTTGTGTTTTATTTTGAAGCATTTGAATGAACTAGTCTTAGGGTATGCCCATTGCGCGTGTACCCCAATATTACTGATCACTAAGATTTTTTTTAAAAATTACATAAATATATATATATATATATATATATATATATATATATATATATATAAATATAAATTATTAAATATATTTTAGGCCTCTTATTAAGGTTTAGCTTTAGGCTACCATATCGATGGAGCTGTCCCTGGAATAGGATCCCTCTATTTATAGGGAAAGAGTGACTTAGCAATCAAGTAAAATCCCTAAAGTTTCTCTAAAATATAGACATTTACCTTAAATACAATTCTATTTATAACACTCCCCCTTGGATGTCTATTCAACAGATAACGTGCCTTATTAAAACCTTAACTAAAATAAAATACAGTGTGAAAAAAATTCTAGTAAAAGAAAAAAAGTATACATGTTTAGAAATATACTTTTTAGTTGCCTCGTTAAAAACCTTGCAAGGAAAACCCGGTGGGACAAAATCTTGTAAGAAAAAAAGAGTACAATGCGTATTAACTCCCCTTGATGAGAGCATCAATTCAGATATTGAGTCTTTGCATTCCAATCTAGTGCATCATCTTCAAAAATTATTGGAATAGATTCGATAAACAAATCAGTCATATTAACTTGAATGGATTTGTTTCACCTTGAAATCATCATTCCTAATATAGATGTATTGTCTTCATATAATCTTGTTGGAGTCATTTCAATATCTTTACATAGGGGTAAAAACTCTTACTATCATATTATCATGCTTATCGTTATAGCAAGATATATATGTGCACAAATTGCACTTAGGATATGGTACTTCAGGACCAAGAATTGTATATGCTTTAAGTGATTTAAATCCTTCAGGATTGTCATATAAGTTAAGTCATATGTGCCATATAAATAGACTTTAGATGCATATCAGTTTTTCATGTCATGCTAGACATACAAGATAGTTAAAAGCAACTATCACACAATTGACTTTATACTTTCAAGTGTTTGAACTACAGGTCCAAAACTACAAATCTTTCATATGAATCCAATTTTATTTGAATTGTGTCTCTTCTATTTGGCTAATATTTTGTGTATGTATTCGACAAACTTAAGATCCTTATCTATATTTAGCGTTAAGATAGATGTCATCGACAAATATTTTATATCGGTTCCAATATTTTTTTCATAAAGACATAACATAGAGGTCTCTTCATTCATAATTTTAGGTACCTGAATCTCTCCTGAGATTTTATGAAGTGTTATATATCTTCTAGATTATTTTCCTCCTTATTATGATCATTTTGATCATTTGCTCATCTTATGTATCAAGAAGTTTATTTGAAACCAATTTGTCTATATGCTTTAAGCGTACCACAGACTTTGTCCTTCTAGGACTTAATAGGAGCATTTGCAATGAGAATATAGTTACTTTCTTTGGGTCCGCAAATGCGTGTGGCATGCTTTGCAATAAACTGCAGATGAATTATTTTTTATGAACTTCATGTTCATATTATTTTATTCAAGGATCTAGTCATCTAGATGTACAAATGATAATCCATTTCACGTAATATTTTCTCAACTGTTTATCCTTTCTCCCCTCATGTTAGAAAAACTAACTTACTTTCTCAACTTTTGAAAATCCATCTTTATGTTGTGATGTTAATTAAAATATACACCGCACATTAATAATAATAAAATAGAATTATTTGATTTCTGTCCCTGAACTACTTGCGAGGGGAGAATGTAATATACTTTCGTATATAACATATATCAAGCTGATATTTATAACTTTGTTCTCATAAGAAATAGTTTAACAATTAAGTGGAGGCACTCAATAAATCATCTTGCTAAACCAGTTGTGATGTAAACCAA
>MU773570.1:4382-31570 GCA_026770625.1 Nicotiana glauca
AGTGATTAATACATGTTTTAACACCATAATGACATAATATAAGTCCAAGAGGCCTTACCTAATGATGCTCCTCGAATTCCTCTTCAAAGTCGCCCAAAATTGCCTTAGCTCGCACCCCAAATTGATTTTACACTTCTGAAAATCGAGTACACTGATCTCATTTAACACTTCAGTGATTTTCGCTTCTGCGGCTCCCATAAACGCTTCTGCGGTACAGCTTCCACGTCCAGTTAACCGCTTCTGTGGTCCTACACCGCTTCTGCGGTAACCGCTTTTGCGGTCAATATACCGCTTCTGCGGTCCCATCCATAATACTCCAGACCGCTTCTGTGGTCATAATCCGCTTCTGCGGAGACCGCTCCTGCGGAACAAGTTCCGTTTTTGCGAAAATAACCCAGGCCACCTAGGGCTGCTTTTGCGATCACATAGCCACATCAGCAGGACCGCTTAAGCGGCTCTTCAACCGCAGATGCGGAAACAACAGAAGACTTAAAGCCTGCTGCAATTCAAAGCATCCAAACTCCCGAATAATCATCCGAAACCATCCCGAGGCCCCCGGGACCTCAACCAAAAATACAAACCCACTCTAAAACACGATACGAACTTGTTCCAATCCTAAAAACACGTACTTTAACACAAAAATCACCAAATTACCACGGATTCAAGCATAATTTTCCTTAAAACTTCCGAATCTCACATCCAATCAAAAACCCGACCAAACGACGTCCAAATGACCTGAAAATTTGNATTCAATTCCGATCGCTCCCCTAAGTCATTAATCACCTCTCGAAGCTAACCGAACCACTGAAATTCACATCCGAGCCCTCTAACCACATAGTCAATTTCCGGTTGACTTTTCAGAAACAAACTCCCTTCTAAGAGGCTATATGTCTTATTTTCAACCAGAATGAATCCAAATTCACCGATAGACTCTAATACTGATATAGAACATGAAACAACTCAATAAGGGGGAAACAGGGCGGTAACTCTAGTGATGACGGGACGGGTCGTCACAGCCCCCAATTCATTCCATAGTTTAGCGCAGCAATTATTTTAGTCTCCCAAATCCCAATTACTATGCTTTTTAGAGAGATAAGTAGTTAACCCACCTTTCACAAAATAAAATTAGAGTTTAATTTGATTATTTATTTACTTCGCAAAGTGAAAATGAGTTGCAATAAATTAAAGCAAGACTGTTTTTCCAATAAACTTGAGTAATTGTAAAAGTTACAAAAGAGCAAAGTAATTCAAAAGGTAGATATTACCTAAATCAGTAAGTATTTCCTTGTCCATATCCCATCTCCTCTTCCCAGCTTTGCTATTTAAGCCCAAACCATTGTAGCACAAAATCTCTTTGTTCAGAAGACCAGCACAACTGGCGTGGCCGCACCTCTGCAACACCCACAAAACCTGCTTGCAAGCTGACCAGCCTAGTTTTTGACTACTAGCCTCTAGAATAGCAACCAAGCATCCGAACCATATCAAATCAACTCCAAATGACACCAAATTTAGCAGGCAAGTCCTAAATGACATAACTGAGCTGTTCTAATTTTCAGAATCGCATTCTGACCTCGATAACATAAAAGTCATCTATGGGTCAAATCTCTCCATTTTCCAAACTTCAACTTTTCCAACTTTCATCAAAATACGTTAAATTACCCTAAGGGCCTCCAAACCCAAATCCGAACACACGTACAAGTCCAAAATCACCATACGAAGCTACTGATATCATCCAAAACTCATTTTAGAGCTGTTTACTTAAAGGTCAAATTTCGGTCAAATTCTCTCCACTTAAGCGTCCAGGACTATATTCCTTCTTTCCAATTCGACTCCAATTCATCCAAAAACTGAATCCAACCCTGCACACAAGTCGATATACATAATGTGAAGCTTCTATTGAAGTCAAATTGCCGAACCAGATACAATTGCTCAAAATGACCAGTCGGGTCGTTACAATTTTATTTATATCTCAAATATATTTTTTCAATATTATTTACGTAAGTTTTAAAAGTTTGAACACAATGGTACAAGGGACACGCACATCGCGCGTACTTTTCATTTAAATAAGAATTTTTAAAAACTAAGTCCTATTTGATTCAAAAACATATTTTGATTGCTTATCTATCTATATCTATACTGTCGCACCCCCCCTTTTCTCGCAAATTCAGGTTTATGACATTTGGAGGGATAACTCATTCCTTTTTGGAATTGGATTTGCATTTAAATAGTCGCCAACTAATGATTAGGGTGCATTAGGACACCAAAAGAGTTTGATTTGAATAACCAAATATAGGGTAAGGGCTTGAAATTATTCTCACAGGAAGGTGTTAGGCACCCCTCAAAATCCACTAGTGTGGTTCCCGGCCAGACAATTATTGTGAATATAGGTGCAATTAAAATATTGACAAATAAGGCTAAAATAAGAGGGGATTTCAACACATAATGGTTTGAAAGTAAACAAAGTTTAAAAGAACAATTAGAAAAGCTGACTTTTAAATAAGGAGTTAAAATGCTGAAAGAAAAGAA
Source organism: Nicotiana glauca (assembly GCA_026770625.1). Classification (NCBI taxonomy): domain Eukaryota; kingdom Viridiplantae; phylum Streptophyta; class Magnoliopsida; order Solanales; family Solanaceae; genus Nicotiana; species Nicotiana glauca. The sequence continues at coordinate 6,909 of MU773570.1, forward strand.
ATGCAGATTAAAGGAAGGGGGGCTAGGTTTATTAAAAATATGGATCACCCCACATAATGCCATGTAATCACTCCTCAATGAGGGGCTACATGTGACATTATCGTATGGTCATCATATCCATATCTACCCTTCCTACCCCGTTAAGGTATTTAAAGCACAGATTGGTATCGATTACTTATTGCATGCTATTACCCATCCCACTCTTATTAGTCCGGAGGCACTTAGGACTACTAATCCTAAAAAGGGAGGGATATTAGGCTTATTTGAAGTTTCAAAGGTAAAAACTCTAAGGAAACATACAAAACACATATTGCATATTTTGGGGGAAAGCATATAAACAAAAAAGGCTCATATATACCTCCTTAAACAAAGAAAGAATTTAATTAGTATGACTTACACATACTTTGTAGGTCAGATTAAAAATAGCAATGAAGAAGGAGTTTGAAATGTTGAGGCAGATTGGTTTATTTCATAACTCGGATAAGAAGTCCGAATCAGGCCTGCCTGTTGGTTGTAATGATTAATAGAAGTAGATTCAGTTTACAGTTATTACTCTAAGATTTGCCTAAGTGTTTAGACGGGGTCCTATAGGCATGATATCTACTAAATTGAGAAGGTGATGAGATAGTAAGGCTCGAAATGAATTGTTTGAAGTTCTATATGCATACTTGTTAAACTTGTTACGTGAGAGACTTAGACTATTAAAAGAGATGCAGAATATACCAAAATGGTTACATGTTTTGTAGGTGATAGCATCTATCTATTTCTGATTTTATATCTATCATTTGACTGCGAACGAATCAGAATTGCTCGAGGATCCCTATAGGCATGATTTCTATGCATTACTAATTTTAGATGTGGTATCTAATTGCAGAAGCCTTATAGACATGGTGTCTAAATGCAAAACTTGTTTAAACCTTACAAAGTATCTAAATGCAGAAACTTGTTTTAAACTCTATGGACATAGAGTCTAAATGCAACAACATATCTTAAACCTTATAGACATGGTATCTAAATGCAAAAACTTGTTTTAAATCTTATAGGCATGGAATCTAAATGCAACAACTTGTCTTAAACCTTATAGGCATGGTATCTAAATGCAGAAACTTATTTTAAACCTTATAGACATGGTATCTAAATGCAGTTTGGATTATGCAAAATTAAAACATTCCTATAGGTATGGTTTCTAGGTGAAGTTTGAATACATAGAAGTTAAAACACCATATAGGCATGATTTCTACCCTTGCATGCATAGTTACCCACCCTTTTTCACTAGCCAACCCCAAATGTTTATTTCAACTTATTACAAACTAGAATAATAAATTACATCAAAAAAATACAAAGAAAAGTACAACCAGAGGAAGCCTGATTCTTGACTTTCTCTCTAAGTTTTGAGATAGACCAACTCAAATACCATTGATCCAAAGCCTTTCTCAAATTTGAGTGCGTTAGAGTTCCCTAAGAGCCTCAATGGGACTCTGGGCAGCGCTCACACCCAAATTGTATCACCAGAATAGGGACAAGTGCAATGTGGAAGTGTTAGCCCTCAAGTGTCCAAGTTCAGAGGGAGCTCGTGGGTCCCAAGGAAAGGCTCACAAGAGCAGAGAAGAATTTAAGTCTAAGAAAGAGTGCAAGTGAAGAAACATAATTTTGAGGGGATAAAGGAGTGGGAACGAGGTGCTGGGAAACAACCATAAACAAGTTGATAATTTCAAAGAAAAGGGGTTCAGGGGTTGGGAAATTGCAAAGACCTTATGTACTTAAGCAAGGGTCAGCTTTGGGCATGCAGAGCAATAGAAAATGCTGGCATGCCCATAAGCCTACCAGAACATCCATTACTAGAGAAACATAGAGGATAGCATTGCAAGGGAATCAAGTTTGAGTTATGGACACCAATGCTCAATACTGCCATGCCTCAGACAAACCATCAACATCAAACACATTGGGGCAGGGGTTTACGATACTTAATGCATAGATTCAGAATAGGAAGAAAGAAATTATAGTATGCTTAGAATAAAGTACTAAATTAAACACAAGCAGTAGGCTGATAAAAAGGCAAAAGTATTAAGTAAACATACTGTTGTTATGCTAAAATCTTAATCAGAACATATTAGTTCAAAGAAGCAAAAATACAGTAAAAGCAGGTAGCAGGACTTTGAAGTATAGCTTTGTCTTTCAGCCAGTTAAATAGGTCACATTAGAAGCAGTAAAGCAAGAGAGAATGTTTGAGTGTAAGTGATTTTAGAACTAAGAGTGTTTGTATGTGTTTGTGTTAATGAAAGAGCAAGGTATTTATAGTTTGTAAACAGGTAGAAAATAAGGCAAGAATCATAGTTCTGCAATAATTATGGAACTATGTACTAATTAAAATCAAATTAGTATTAAGGACTTCCTTTAATTAACGAGTTAAATTTAAACGGTAATGGGCAGAGAATATTTAAGGAAAGAAATTAAGTAAAGCATTATATGCAAAATAGACAATTAGGGGTAAGTGCATAGAGGTTTAATTAAGGGAAGAATCTTTGAAATACTCGGTTAACCAAGCAAGGTAATAAAACAAAGTAAAGTTGCAGAATATGGAGAATCGAAAATCAGTGCATAGCAAATCAGGGAGTCAAGGATTTCAAAATCACTGATTTAAGGAGCGTAACATGGGTTTCCATGAATAAACCAAGTTGGGAAGGGAGAATCAAAAATTAAAAGGGAAGTTTTTCAAATCAATCCAAGAAACAAGGAAATCAGTAAAGCAAGGAAAGAATCAATTACCTAACACACGAGTGCCATCAGAATTACACAAGGAGTGGTTTAAAATTAGTCCACAATTGAAGGTCATTTTATAGGGAAATTTAGCATATAAAAGAGTGAATAAACATTAGGCATGCGAGGCTGAACTTATGACAAAGAGAAGCATCATGAAATATCAATCACAAAGTCAGTAGATAGTGAACTATTGAAACATGACAGTCACATAGGTCAATTTCACCAACATAGTAATAGAGAAAGGAGAGAGTATCAGAAGCATGCAAAGGGTCAAATAAAAAGAACTTTCTCAAAAAAATGGCCTAGTTTCAATGATTGCAAGAAACCAAATCACATAGAGAAACAGAAGTTGAAACAAAAAGGACTTTGAATCCAGTCGAGTAACTTCAAACAAATGAAGCAGTTTTCAAAAGCTCGAATAGGTCCAACGAAATTAGGGTTTTGAAACCAATCAAATTTAGAGATGATGAACAAATAAAACACACAGCAAATAGTCTCAGAACTCAAATGAACCCAAAATTTTAGCGGTTTTTAACACTGATCGAGTCAAGAGATGCAACACAAATAAATAAGACAAATACTAACAAAATAGATTCAGAAATCTCAAAAAGGTTAAGGACCTTAACATGCAAACTCAAGTAGAAGAACGACATAAGGAAACATAGTAGAACATGTTGAAAATTAGAGAAAGCTTCGAAATAACTAAAAAAAAAACTAAATCGGAAAATGTAAAAGGGTTTTGAAGGCAGAGTTTTGAAAGAAACATTGAGAAAACATTTAGAAGTTTAGAGTAAACACAGATCTAGAATAGATCTAAAAGAAATCAGAAGAACCTCAAACGTTAGGGTTTCAGAACAACCTCAGATGGTGAGAAAGGCTTGGAAAATCATCGATCTAAGCAGGAGAAGTCAAGAGTCAGGCTTGAATAGTCATGGTTGGCCGGAGCAAGGTTAAAGACGACCAGAGACAAACATAGAACTAAAATAAACCAAAGTCTAGACCAAACTTTTCCAGGATCTAGCTTTGAAACCATGATAATCGGGCATGTAGAAGCCATAAGAGGTAGGTACAGGCCTTCAATGGCTTTGGAAGCCATTGATTTGGGCAATTTTAGGGTGGTGGTTGAAGGTGGTGACTAGGGTTTGAGAGAGAGTTTAAGAGAGAATTGGGAGAGGGGGAATTAAAAGTCAGCGGGTTGTAAAAAATGGGGTTGGGGTTAGGGGTCATTTGAATTAAAAAAGGAAATGAGGTTTGGTGGCCGTTGATCATTTTGATCAACGACCTTGATTGATTGGGTAGGTGGGGCGGTTTAATAGGGTTGGGTTTGGGTCGGTTCAGACAGGGATTGGGTCAGTAATTGGGTTTAAAATTGGGGCTCAATTCAGGCCACAACTGAAACACAATTGGGTTATATTTTAAATAGCCACATTTCCCTTATTTAATTTATAAAAAATAGTAAAGTAATTTTTTAAAATAAATTAAAGGTACTAAAATGATTAATATTACATAATTATTAAATTAAAATATTGTACCTAATTTTATAGACATAAACGTAATTAAATCTAGAAGAGGCTAATATTGCAATTATATGCAATTTAGCCTTAAAAATACTAAATGAATTTGTAAAAATATGCAAAAATTATCTTGGATATTTTTAGCATAAATATGAGAGTCCAATAAATAAATCACTAAATTAATAATCTTGGCAATAATTATTGGAATTTTTTGAATAAAATAAGGCAATAAATTGACTTTAAAAATCTTTTAAAATTAAGGAAAAATAATAAAATATTTTGACATACCTCTATCTGCATACGTATGCTATTTTGAAAGTATTTTTTATATTATAAAATATATAGGGAAAAATTGAGTATCAATAGTTGCCTCTCTTTGCCCGGGAAGGATGAAAGAGTTGTCGGGTAAAGATATGATGACCAATTTTGACCGAACGAAATGGTCCAAGGTGACTTAGGTCGTACTCTGGCTTCTGATCTGCCTACATATCCCTGGTCATACATGAATCAGGTCGTATGTAGTTTAGGATCCTTCGACGGAATATGCCGATGGAGACTTTCCAAGAACGGACGTAATATTCAGGACGTGGTGAATGGTTAAGGTCTGATAGGGCTGCGGGAACTGGAGCGGGATCGATCCACCCGAGATGGAAATTGCTCGCCAGTTCACCTGCAAATAATTAATACAAGCATCTATTGTGCGTAAATTTAAACATGATGCGCATTCCCGTCGGACCATGAATGTTGTCTTCGGACGGTTAGGATGACGTCCTTAGACCATGATGTCCCGGGCCATGAAACGTATAATAATAAAGGATTTGTAGGCCATGAAATGATGCTTGTGGGCTATGATAATGATGCCTCTGAACCATGATGCCTTTGAATAATGATATGCAAAAGATTAAAATGGGTCCTCAGGCCATGGCATGGTATTCTCGGGCTATGAAAATGGTGCCTCGAACAATGACGCCTTTAGATGATTTGGCAATCTTTCAGCCCATGAGATGCAGTATTTGGAGATCTTTCAGCCCATGAGATGCAGTATTTGGCAATCTTTCGGCCCATGAGATTCAGTACTTGGCGATCTTTCAGCCCATGCAGATCTAGATAAGGTGGTGATCTTTCAGCCATACAGATGCGGTATGGAGGCAAGGCTTAACCTCGAAAGGCAGAATAGTAGCCTTATGCAATGCAGAAAATGAAGATGGAGGTGGAGCTTAACCTCAGAAGGCAGAATGGTAGCCTTATGCAATGCAGAAAATGTATATGGAGGTAGAGCTTAACCTCGGAAGGTAGAATGGTAGCCTTATGCAATGAAAATAGAGACAACGTTTAGTCTTGGAAGGCATAATAGTAGCCTTATACAATTTAGAAAATACAGATGGAGACAACAATTAGTCTCGGAAGGAAGAATGGTAGCCTTATGCAATGCAAGTGCAAATGGACACAACGTTTAGTCTCGGAAGGCAGACTAATAGCCTTATGCAAGAAATAAAATGGCAAATGGTAATAGAGTTCTCATAGCTGATAGCAGATTTCGATATTGCGACTGCTGGGGACACTATTGTATGCAGATAACAACTGTGAGTAGGTGCAACAGTTGTAACAGTTATATTCCTGAACAATGTTTTTCTCATGAGTGTATAGTATGTTTGATGCTTTTGCAAATCAAGTGCCTGCATCCAAAGAAAAATCGTGAATTTTGTAGATGGGGGGCAATTAGTTCGCATCCCCGCTGGCTTTGCTTGACCTGCTCGGCTTTGATCTGGTGATACTGTATGTATCATTGGGGTAGCGTTTGCTAAACAAGGCAATTTCACTAATAAACATACATTATTTTGTTGAAATATGATATAAGTATACAATTAAGAAACAACTTTTAGATGAACCGATAACTATGATGTGGTTCATGACATTGAAACCTCTCTTGCTAAAGAATTTTGAGGGTCCTCCTCAAATTTCTGCCCTAGTTTAATGGGTTGATGTTTCTGACTGCTGCTTGTGATGATTGGCTGAAACCAACTTCAGAATTTTGAGGGTCCTTCTTAAAATTCTGCCCCAGTTTCCAATTGCGGGGGGAAATGAAAATTTTATTGAATTGTGACCGAATCCATAAGGATGCCTACGTATCCCCTCTTAAATGGGAATCAGGCCAGGCGTAGTTAAATTTACATCATATAGGAAAGCATAAAGATAACACATAGTATTGCTTGACTGCATCTGAATTGATTGGATTTGGCCAGACTTCTCCGTCTATTTCTGCTAGTATGATGGCTCTTCCTGTTAGAACCTAGTGAATCATGTATCGAACCTTCCAGTTGGGAGAGAACTTCATTTTGGTTTCATCTTGATGCTGGAAAAGTTTCTTTAAAACCAGCTACCCCGGTGTGAACTATCCCGGGTTGACTATTTTATGGAAGGCTCAGGACATTCTGCTCTTATAGAGTTGACCATGGCAAACCGCATTCATTCTCTTTCTGTCTATAAGGTCTAATTGCTCAAAATGACTTTTCACCTATTCTGCATTGTCGAGCTCGACTTCCTGTATGATCCTTAAGGAAGGAATTTCTACTTCGGCGGGAATGACGGTTTCTGTACCGTAAACCAGCATATAGGGGGTTGCCCCAGTTGATGTACAGATGGTGGTGTGATATCCTAGTATGGCAAATGATAGATTCTTGTTCCACTGTTTGTGCTTCTCTATCATTTTCCTCAATAGCTTCTTGATATTTTTATTGGCGGCTTCTACTACTCCGTTCATCTGAGGTTTGTAGACTGTAGAATTCTTGTGTCTGATCTTGAAGGTTTCACACATAGCTCTCATCAAGTCACTGTTGATGTTGGAGCCATTATTGGTAATGATTGATACTGGAATCCCGAATCAACAAACGATGCGATCACAGACAATGTCTGCCATGACTTTCTTGGTCACTACTCTGTAAGATGCTGCTTCGACCCATTTGGAGAAATAGTCGATTACTACTAGGATGAACCTATGTCCGTTAGAACCAGCGGGCTCGATTGGTCCAATAACATCCATTCTCCAAGCGGCAAACGGCAATGGCGAGCTTGTTGTATTAAGCTCATTTGGAGGTATCTTTATCATGTCTACGTGTATCTGGCAGCGGTGGCATTTCCAGACATACTGGATGTAGTCCATTCCCATATTCATCCAAAAGTAACCAGCTCGGAGTATCGTTTTTGCTAAGACAAAACCGTTCATATGTGGACCGCAGGTCCTAGTGTGAATTTCCTCTAGTATCCTGGATTCTTCCTTTGTGTCGACAAACCTTAGTAATCCTAGATCAGGAGTCCTCCTATACAAGATTCCTCTGCTGTGAAAGAAATTATTGGATAACCTCCGTAGTGTGCATTTTTTAGTAGGATGTGCAAGTTCTCGGTATTCTCCTTTCGCCAGGTATTCCTTCATGTCATGAAACCAAGGCTTTCCGTCTGCTTCTTCCTCAACATGGGCACAATAAGCTGGCTGATCATGGATTTTTACTAGAATGGGATTAATGAAGTTTCTATCTGGATGTTTTATCATGGATGATAGGGTAGCCAATGCATTGGCGAACTCATTCTGTACCCTGGGAACATGTTGGAATTCCGTCTTTGTGAACCTCTTTCTCAATTCCTGTATATGATGCAGATACAAGAGTATCGTGGAGTTCTTCGTTGCCCATTCTTCTCAGACCTGATGTATAAGCAAGTCCAAATCTCCAATCACTAGTAACTCTTGAATGTTTATGTCAATGGCCATCTTGAGCCCTATGATGTAGGCTTCGTACTTGGCCATGTTGTTGGTGCACCGGAACCTGAGTTTGTCGGACACCGAATAATGCTGACCGGTTTTTGATACTAGGACTGCTCCTATGCCAACTCCTTTAAAATTCGCTGCTCCATCGAAAAACATTCTCCAACCGTCATAGGATTCTGCAATGTCCTCTCCTATGAAAGATACCTCTTCATCTGGAAAATATGTTTCAGGGGTTCGTATTATCCATCCACAAGATTATAGCACGGTGATCTGCTAGTGCCTGTCCCTTGATTACTTTCTGATTTACGTAGACAATGTCAAATTCACTCAATATGATTTACCACTGAGCTACCCAAGTCAAAGCACAGCAGGTGCGCTCCAACAGAGAATAACGGGCCTTATACGGGGTGAACGTTTTACTGAGGTAACAGATGGCCTACTCTTTTCTTCCTATTTCGTCATGCTTCCCCAAAACGCAACCGAAAGATCTATCCAATATTGCAAGGTGGAGTAATAAGGGTCCACCTGGCTCGGGCGAGATCGAGACTGGTGGTGTTGATAGGTATTCTTTGATTATGTCAAAAGCTTTTTGGCATTCATCGGTCTATTTGGTAGCGGCGTCCTTCTTCAACATCTTAAAGACTGGCTCACAAATAACTGTAGATTATGCTATGAACCGGCTGATGTAGTTGAGTCTTCCCAAGAAACTCATTATGTCCTTTTTGTTCTTTGGCGGTGGCAACTCTTGAAAAGCTTTGACCTTTGATATATCCAGCTTTATTTCTCGGTGACTCACAATAAACACAAGTAGTTTTCCAGTAGAAACCCCGAAGGCACATTTCGCGGGATTCAGTTTCAGGTTGTACCTTCATAATCTATTGAAAAATTTCCTCAAATCTTCTATGTGATCAGTAGACTTCTTGGACTTGATGATAACATCATCCACGTACACTTCTATCTCCTTGTGTATCATATCATGGAAAATGGTAGTCATGTCCCTCATGTTGGTCGCCCAAGCATTCTTTAACCCAAACAACATCATCTTGTAATAGTACATCCCCCACGGCGCAATGAAATCCATTTTCTCAGCATCTTCTTCATCCATCCAGATTTGATGATAACCAGCGACACAATCTACAAATGGTTGCAACTCATGCTTGGCGCAATTGTCGATCAGGATATGTATGTTTGGCAAGGGGAAGTCGTCTTTGGACTTTCCCGGTTGAGATCCTGGTAGTCGACATAGAATCTGACCTTCCCATCCTTTTTTGGTACTAGCACGATGTTGTCTCACCATGTCGGATATTCTACTACCCTGAGAACCTTAGCTTTGACTTACTTAGTGATTTCTTCATTGATTTTTAGACTCATATCAGGCTTGAATTTTCTGAGCTTTTTCTTTACCGGTGGACATGTTGGATCGGTTAGTAGTTTGTGAGCCACAATAGATGTACTTAGACCAATCATGTCATCATACGAATATTGCGAATATGTCTTCATATTCTCTTAGAAATTCTATGTATTCCTTCTTTTCTGATGACGATAAGTGGACAATGATTCGTGTTTCTTTGACGTTTTCTTCATCTCCCAAGTTAACAATCTTGGTCTCGTCTAGGTTGGATTTAGGTTTGTTCTCAAAATTCTCGACTTCTTTAACAATCTCCTCTGGTATGTCATCTTTCTCTGAATCTATGTCCGTTTGTTGCCTTATCTCGTTGCATGTCACAGTCATTGGTTCATCAAGGCAAGTAATAGTAATGTTGTACAAGTAAAGTAATGAGAGACGACAATAGGAATAAGTGTTGATTTATAAGAAAAGTAAAAATGCTTTGATAAATTGCATAGTTATTTTGAACAATGGAGATCTTATTGCAAGAATTGAAAACATGCGAGAAAATAAAAAATCTTTTAGTAAATCAAAACAGCGCTTGTTTTAGCCTTGCTACCCCGAGGCTCGTCGGGCTCTGGTTGTCCTGATGGTCTAGTTATTAAGGTGTACTCCTCTGCTTACAACATGTATGGAAGGGCGTTCCTCCCCCTCCTCCTTGAGATAACACAACAATCCATATCATTGTCCTCTAAGAATAAGTTTTTCACAGCTGCCAGTGCTTCCTCTTCTTCTGACCCATAGATAACACCGGCCGGTTGGAAGGTCTGCTCCAAATGTAGTTATGGCCGCTCCAGCGGATAGTAAGGACCGCGCCATGGTGGAGTCTAGTTGTTGAATTCTTCCCAGGTATACTCATATCACAGACCAAAAGTGGTGCCATGATTCTTGAGCTTTATGGGCTTAGCGATTCCTTGGAGGTTCTTGCCGATCCCTTCAGGTTCATACCCACTCCAATTCAGTATGCTCTTGATCTTGTTATCCCATTATTTGTCTTTGTCAACAGCATTTACCCGTTCGATGTGATGGTAAGTCTCTCCTCCCAGCTTCTTTCGCCCTTCGATTGATGGAATGATCTGGCGATTGTATATAGGATTGCTACCGTCATCGTGAATGATCACTACCTGGTGATTCTATACAAACTTTACTGCCTGATGCAGTGTTGATGCTACAGATCTGGCAGGATGAATCCATGGTCGTCCCAACAGTTAATTGTAAGATGCCGGCATGTCTATCACTTGGAAATCAATATCGAACCAAGTTGGCCCCATTTGCAAACACAGACTAATCTCCCCAATGGTTGACATTTAATAATCATCGAAAGCTTTCACATTGATGGCTCCATCCTTTATCTCGTGCAGTCTTTTTTCCAACTTCTTGAGTGTTAATAGTGGACAAATGTTGAGACTGGAACCACCGTCGATCAGGATCCTGGTGATGAAGTAGTCCCTGCATTGCACAGTGATGTGTATCGCTTTGTTGTGTCTTAACCCTTCAAGCGATAGCTCATCCTCATGAAAAGTAATTTTGTGATTTTCCGATACCTGTCCAACCATGTTGGCCATTTCCCTGACAGTGATGTTTCTTGGCATGTATGCTTCACTCAATACCCTCAATAGAGCGTTCTTGTGCGCCTCAGAATTTTGTAGCAAAGCAAGGATGGAGATTTAAGCCGGTATTTTGTTCAACTGGTCAATGACCGAGTATTCCTTGGCATGTATTTTTCTCCAAAGATCGTCAGGACCTGTTTGAATGATGGGTGACCGATTGGAGGCCTGCTTGCTTGACTCAGCTAGGTGTTCCGGGGTGTAAACCCTACTAATTCTCATCATACCATATGCAGCAACAATTTCCTCGAACCTAACCTTGCCTTTCCTCCTTGCCTCGGCTGTATAATCCCATGGTATAGCCTTGGTATGGAATGGTGTAACGGCCGACACCCCTACTGGGATTGGCGCGACTATCTTCACTTCGAATGGAGCATGTGCCTTGGGTGGTAGAATGGCAACTTCAAATGGTGTAGATGCACTTGATGGAGACACGAATTTGACCTCAATTGGCGTCGGTGTCTTTACAGATGTCGTTGTTTCAAACTCGAGTTGTTCAGACATATTTACCTCAGCGTCTCAAGATGGCTGAATCTGGACTATGATTAGATTAATGGTAACTATTGGCTTCTTTGGGTCATCACCTTCTGTGATCAACCTGATCGATCCCTCGGGATCCCAATCATCCTCTATTTCAATCATGTGAACGCCTCTACCCTTATGGTCCGGAAGAGGGTTATTGCATACATTTAGAACGGGTTACTCTTCTATAATAATCTTGTTGTCAGTCATAGCCTGGATCTTGTCTTTCAAAGAACGACATTCGTCAATGGTATGTCCTTTCATGCCGGAATAGTATGCATAGGATTTGTTTGGGTTAACCCATTGAGAAGGGTTCTCAAGGGTTACAACAAGGATAATGGTGACATAACCAGCAGCTTTGAGTCTCTTGTACAACTAGTCAATGGCTTCAGTAATGGTTGTATACTACTTAGGAGGTCTGCGATCAAAATTTGGTCGAGGTCTAGGAATGTTTTGGCGTGCAGAAGGTGATTGATAATAGGGCAGTCGGGCATTGTAGGCTTGGTAAACATGTGCAGGTTGGGAATATCTAGGTGAAGTAGGCTGATATGTGGGAGGTGGAGGTGATTGATAAGTGGGTGGTGGAGTTTGATAAGAAGGTGAGGGTGCTTGATAGTTTGGGGTAGGCTGATATGTAAGTGGAGGCATTGGGTAGGTTTGGTATTTGATGGGAGATTTGGTTCTCTGTGCAACCATTACTGCCCCTACATCCCTTTTCTTGGATGCACCACCAGACTGTAAGGCCTTATTTGTAGCTTGTAAAGCCTCGAAGTTTGTAACCATACCACTTTTGATGCCTTCTTCAATCCTTTCGCCCAACTTGATAAAGTTAGAAAATTTATGGTTCTCGATCATTATTAGCCTTTCATAATACTGCAGGCCTGAGCCCTGACAAAGAATTTATTCATTTGTTCCTCCTCTAATGTAGGTCTGACCTTGGCAGCTTCGGACCTCCAGTGAGTAGCATACTTGTGAAATGTTTCGGTGGGCTTCTTCTTCAGATTCTGAATATAGAACACATCTAGCACATTCTCCGTGTTGAACCTAAACCTGTCCACAAAGTCAGATGCCATATTTACCCAATTTGACCATTTCTTCGGATCTTGGCTAATGTACCAAGACAGAGCATCTCCTTTCAGACTCCTCATGAAAAGCTTCATGCGAAATTTGGGGAGGGGAATAAAACAAAAAAGTACAAAGAAATTTGGTTGAATTTACCCACATTTGATTGTTCTAGTTTTGACTGCCCAAATAAGGTAATTTGTGATTCAATAAAAGAAGCATGATGTCAAAACGAACTTTACTTCAACTTCTGAGAGATATAAGTTTATTGAATTTATATTCATACACGAGTGGTCCTATATTAGTTACTCAAATATCAGCTCTTCTCGGTTGATCTTTGATTGGTTAGTGAATATCATGGCTTAGTTTTAAATATGAACATCCATAGTTTTTTAGTGTGATAAACCCTATGAAATAATTTGATGCGTGCCGTGCCAAATAAAATCTCAAAACCCATGACCCTCACTTAATTAATTTTAACTCTTTAGAAATCGATGCGTGCCATTAGTTGAATTTTTCATTGCCCTCGCAAACCCTGCTATTAACTTGAAAATGCGTAGTTTCTTTAGGCGCACCATTTTAAAATTAATTTTCTAAACTCGGGTGTGCATTTCATGTGATCCAAATCCAAATATCAACAACGTTAAATAAAATGTGTCGCGGATTGTGGGTGCATTTCATGTGGCGTGGTCCAAAGACGTGTTTTAAATAACGTTGAATCTTTCGTGAAATTAATTAAAAGCGGTTAATAATTTAAAATTGTACCATAGGCTAAAACATGTATTTAAAACTAGATAATAGGCCATTTATGATAGTTTAAGCGACCGTGCTAGAACCACGGAATCCGGGGGTGCCTAGCACCTTCCCTCGGGTTAACAGAATTCCTTATTCAGAATTTCTGGTTCGCTGACTTCAAAAGGAAAGTAGAATTTCCTCGATCTGGGATTTAAAAATAAACTGGTGACTTGGGACACCAAATAAACTATCCCAAGTGGCAACACTGAATAAAAATAAATAAGTGATCCCATTTCGAATAATATCACTTAAAGTGGAAAAACTCTGTTATATAACCCCTCAAGGTAGTAAAAAGGAGGTGTGACAATCCTATATCTACTGAACTCAGATTTCCCCGAACTAACAATATGGCGGAGTACGAAACCTGCATACTAGGGATCAACATGGCAGTCGACATGAACATTCAAGAGTTGTTGGTGATCGGCAATTCAGATTTGCTTGTGCACCAGGTGCAAGGAGAATGGGCTACCAAGAATTCCAAGATATTTCCATATCTGCACCATGTGCAGGAATTGAAAAGGAGGTGCACGAAGATAGAATTATGACATGTGCCCAGAATTCAGAATGAGTTCATCGATGCATTAGCCACTTTATCATCAATGATACAACATCCAGATAAGAACTATATTGGTCCCATTACGGTAAGGTTCCATAATCAGCTGGCGTATTGTGATCATGTCAAAGAAGAAACAGATGGAAAGCGTTGGTTTTATGACATCAAGGAGTATTTATCAATAGGAGAATATCCAGAGCACACAAATCATATTCAGAAATGCACGGTCCGGAGGTTGTTAAATCATTTCTTCCACAATAGAGGGAACTTGTATAGACGAACTCTGGATTTGGGTTTTCTAAGGTCTGTCGACGCAAAGGAAGCTTCCAAGCTACTTGAGGATGTGCATGCTGGGACCTGTGGTTCGCACATGAACGGTTTCGTCTTGGCCAAGAAAATACTCAGAGCAGGTTACTTTTGGATGACCATGGAGACAGATTGTATTCAGTATGTCCGAAAATGCTTTCAATGTCAAGCGCATGCCGACATGATAAAGGTGCTGCCAAGCAAGCTCGATTTGGCCATTCACTGCCTAGGGAATGGATGTTATTGGCCCAATTGAGCCCACTGCTTCAAACGGGCACAAGTTTATTCTAGTGGCCATTGATTACTTCACAAAATGTGTCGCAGATTTTTTCAAGGATCGTATTGTCTGCCGTTTCGGAGTTCCCGAGTCCATTATTACTGACAACGCCGCCAACTTCAACAGTGATCTAATGAAAGCTTTATGTGAAACTTTCAAAATCAAGCACAAGAATTCCACCGCCTACAGACCTCATATGGATGGAGCCATAGAAGTTGCCAACAAAAACATTAAGAAAATACTAAGGAAAATGGTAGAGAATCACAAGCAGTGGCATGAGAAGTTACCCTTTGCTCTGTTAAGGTACCGCACGACAGTTTGCTCGTCAACCGGGGCAACTCCATACATGCTAGTTTATGGTACCGAGGTTGTCATCCTAGTCGAGGTAGAGATTCCTTCTTTAAGAGTCATACAGGAAGCCGAACTCAGCGATACAGAATGGATAAGGAGCCTCTATGAGTAATTGGCCCTTATCAATGGAAAAAGAATAAACGCAGTGTGTCACGACCAACTTTATTAGAATAGAATGTCCAAAGCTTTCAACAAAAGGTTCAAACCAAGGCAGTTTGCACCAGGACAATTGGTATTAAAGAAAATCTTCCCGCACCAAGAAGAAGCCAAAGTGAAATTCTCTCCCAATCGGCAAGGTCCGTACATAGTTCACAGGGTCCTAACAGGAGGAGCACTCATACTTGCAGAAATGGATGGAGAAAACTGGCTAAAACCAATCAATTCAGATGCAGTCAAGAGATACTACGCCTAGATTATTTCACATTTCTTTTCTGATGTAATTAAACTACGCTTGACCTGATTCCCGATTAAGAGGGGATACGCAGGCAGCCTTATGGATTCGGTCATATCATATTAAAATTTTCATTTCCCCCCCAAAAATCAAAAATTGAGGCAGAATTTTGAGGAGGGTCCTCATAATTCCGAAGCAAGTCCAGCCAATGCCGACATGCATCAAGAAGCCAGTAATTAGTCAAGAACTGGGGTGAAATTTTGAGAAAGGTTCTCAAAATTCTGAGGAAAATTCAGCAAGATCCGCCATCCGAAGATGGTTAGAAGTCATCTACCAAACAGGGGCAGAATTTTGAGGAGGACCCTCAAAATTCAAATATAAGAGAGCTGCAATGCCTTCGAAATGTGTCACAGTCGCTAGTTCATCAAATTTACTTGATATATCAATACACTTCCAAAACAATTCTATTTTATCAATGAATGCATATTTTTCAAAAAGTTCTATTTTCATAACAGTCAGGTGCTACCTAGGAGAACTCAAGGGGGGGCTTCCAGAGCGGAGCAGAGCAAGGCCGACAGACTAAGGAAGAACCAACCTCCCCCGTGAAACTTACAATTTTTTTTTGAACACAGGTACATTTGACGATAGCATTCGTACATGAAGCAAATTCACCATCCATCCGGCTGTTAAACGCAAACCTGTCCTAGCTAAGATATACTCCACCCTTATCTGTTATTTTCACTTTGCATGAGTCTAATCCTTGACTCCATACTTGCATGAGTCTAAGACCTGACTCCATACTTGTATGACTTTAATATCTGACTCCACATTTGCATGAGTCTAATCCTTGACTCCATATATGCATGAGGCTGATCCTTGCCTCCATATGTGTATGGGACTAAGCCCTGTCCCGCATCTTGCATGAGGTTACGCTCTACCTCCACATTTTTCTTCTCTTTGCATGAGTCTAATCCTTGACTCCACATCTGCATGAGTCTAAGCCCTGACTCCATACATGCATAAGTCTAAGCAATGCCTTCTCTTTGCATGAGTCTAATCCCAGACTCAATACTTGCATGAGTCTGATCTCTGACTCCATATTTGCATGAGTCTAATCTCTGACTCCATACTTGCATGAGTCTAATCCTTGACTCCACATCTGCATGAGTCTATGCCCTGACTCCATACCTGCATAAGGCTAAGCACTGCCTTCTCTTTGCGTGAGTCTAATCCTTGACTCCATATTTGCATGAGTCTAAGCCTTGACTCCATCTTTGACTCCATCTTGCACGAGTCTGATCCCTGTCTCCGTATTTGCATAAGACTAAGCTTTGTACCACATCTTGCATGAGGTTAAGCTCTACATCCTCATTTGCCTTCTCTTTGCATGAGACTAAGGTCTGTCTCCAATCTTGCATGAATCTAATCGCTGACTCCATATTTGTGCGGGACTAAACACTGACACTCTTTGCACTAATATTGCTCCATTTTCTACTAACCATCTACTTGTTTTTCGATCGGGCTAAGCTATGCCCTTCATTTCACAATACCAAGCCTTGTCTTTTTGCATCATACTATTGCATTTCTTGGGCTCAAATATCGCCAATCTGTCCAAAGGCGTCATAGTCTAAAGGCAGCATCCTCATAGCTAGAAGACACCATACCATGGCCTGAGGATCTCTCAAATTATCATATCATTATTTAAAGGCATCATGGTTCGGAGGCATCATTTTCATGGCCTGAGAACATCATTGCATGGCCTACGAATCCCTCACTAAACAATTCATGGCCCAGGGCATCATCTTTAACCGTCCGAAGACAACCTTCATGGTCCAAAGGGATTTTGCATCATATTTAAGTTTTCGCAAATATGTTTGTAGCATCTTTTATTTGCAGGTATTCATCAAACAACCACTATCCTAGCAGGAGCGGTCTCGCTCTAGTTCCCTCCAACCGTCCCAAACCTTAACTGTTCACCGTAGCCGCTTCCGTATCTCGCGTCCGTCCTCACAACAATTTCATCGGCATAATCCGCAGGTGAGTCCAGAACTACACATGGCCTGATTCCTGTAAAAGCAAGGATATGTAGGCAACTCGAAAATTGGAGTTTGGCCTCCGTCTTCTGAAGCATCCCATTTCGATCCAAATTGGCCATCATTTCTTTACCCGAAAACTCTTTCATCTTTCTCGGGTAAAAAGGGGCAGCTATTGATACCCAATTTTCCCCTATATATTTTAAATATGCACAAAAGCCATAAAAATAGCATATACATGCATATATAAGCATGCACAAGGCTTTCTTTATTTTCCCATAATTTTAAGGGTTGTTGATTTATTCCCCCCCCCCAATCCGTAAAATCCCCAATAATTATTTCTAAAATTTTTGTTTTGATAATTCATTTATTTTATTTCTATAATTGTGCCAAAATATGGCTAATGTAAATTTTATATATTTTTACAATTATATTCAGTATTTATTAAGCTAAATTTCATATAATTGCAATGTTAGCCCATTTTAAAATATAATTGTATTTTATATGCGTAGAATTGGCCCCTGTATTTTTAAAATGTTAATTACGTATTTTAAAACATTTTTGCACCTTAAAATTATTTTCTAGATATCACTTATTATTTATTAAAATTAAAATACGAAAAAACTAACTATTTAAATAATAGGCATTAGCCAAATTTGGCTTTCAATTATAGACAAATCGGACCCAAATTTCCAACCCAATTTTACAATTAATAACCCGACCCATTCCTTATTCCAAACCCGAAACCCACCTACCCATTTGAATCTTGATCATTGATCTCCTAGATCAACGGTCCAAATAATTCCCTTCCTTTTCCACTCTAACCAACCCCCCAACCCTAATAATTTTTTTTCAATCCGCCACCTTCAGATGCTCTCTCATCTCCACTATTCTCTCAAACCTAACCCTAGACTTCTCCACTTACCTCCTTTTCCGGTCATCTCCGGCGATTTTCTCTCAAAACTCAAGCCTCCAATGGTCACTCAACCGCCTTGCTCATCATCTCTAAGGCCCTCAAGGGTCCTGGGCCATGTTGATTGGGACCTAGGGTTTCTAATTCTGTTGTTCAAGGCTTCTCTACTGTGATTTTGGGCAAAATCACACCATATGTGTTACGATTTGTGAAGTTACAACAGGTTCTTTCGATTTCAATTGGGTTTCTTTTGAAACCCTAACTCTCTTCTGATTCTCTCAGATCCATGTTATTTTCATGCTTTAAGCTTGTTTCCTTCTATGATTTGCTTATTCTCGAGCTTTCCTCTGGAAGATCCTCTACTCTAAACTGTTTTACTTTCGTTGAAAACTAGGGTTTTTTTGGAGTTCTTTCTACACCTGTTTTAACCAATTTCCTTATGATTAAACCTTTTTCCCTTGTTTATTTTGACCGATTTTATGTTCCTACTACTTTTTAAATTGACTTTGTTAAAAGCCCTAATTTTTAAAGATTTTCATTACTTCGTTTTAATGTGTGCTAGCATGATTTTCTTTACTTCTTTTCTGTGTGTTGGCATGCTTTTCTTTACTTTGTTTCTGTGTGTTAGCCTATTTACCCGATTCTTGTTAATCTCTAGTGGTCCCCCATGCTTCGAATATGTTCTGCTGAATCTTTAGCCTACTTATATCATCCCTATGTGATTGTGTTTGCTCATCTCTTGTTTCTTCCTATCTACATAACTGACCGTGTTTGTTTTCTACACCTGTTCATTCATCTCTATTTATATAGTGAAATATACAGAATCATGACTCCCCATGATTGATTCTGATTTTCCTTAATTGATGGTGATTGAAATATCTTCTTTTAAAGCCCTAAAAGCTTTACCTCGTCTGTTTAAATTAACTAATTTCATTACCTTATTTACCATGGTACTTGTGAGTACGTGATTTTTGGCTTAAGCAAATTATTCCTAAAAAAAATCCAAACAAAATAATTTTTCTTTATTTTACAATTTTTGTTGATATTTGTTGTATTTTTGTGTTAATTAGTTGCATAATAATTCATAAAAATAATACAAAATATGCATTTACATTAGGAATTTAATTTCATATTTTTAGTGGGTATTAATTCATTTTAGAACAATTTAAAGAAAATCACAAAAAAATAGTTCATTTTTAGCATTTTAATTAGAAATTGTTACAAAATAGTTATTAGTTGATTTTAGGCTTTAATTAGTTGGATTAGTTTAATTTTTCAATTTTATAAATCTGAAAAAAATAAAATAATAATAAGATAAATTTAGAAAAAATAGAAAAAATAAAATACCAAATTGAAAACAAAATACAAAATGAGATACAAAAGAAAATGGACTGTTAAAAAAAAATGGGCTAATTACCCCAAGCCCAAAGCAGATACCCACGCCCAGGCCCAAATAATGCCATACCCGGTCTGCCCCTCCATATAACCAAACGACACCGTTTTGGAAAAGCTAAATCTGAGCCGTTGAAATTGATTAATCTAACGGTTGTGTGGCCTCACCTCTTAATAAAGGAAACGACGCCGTTTAAAGCCCAAGGAATCTGAGCCGTTCAATTGGATTAATCCAACGGTTGTGACAGATTGTTATACTTTTAATATATATCATATACTAAAATTAAAAATCAGAAAAATGTTTTTTCATCTCCAACCCCAAACCCTAGCCGCCCCATCTTCCCTGTCGACCCCCGCCGGAACCCTACCGGCGGGAAACACCAGTTACGCCAATCAAACCCCAAATTACACCATAGAACCACCATAAGCCCCCGAGTTCACCCCTCTACTCCATTTATTTCGAATCCCTCTCTAGCTGTTCGAATATCCAAAAACGTGTCGACGGAACCCTAATTCCGGCGAACACGACTTCACCCAAACTAGCCCAAAATCACACCGTAACCTCTCCTTGACACCCTCAACACGTTTCTATAAATCTTGAGTCTCAAATCCAACTAGATTGGCTCGAATTTAAAATCCGCCGGTGAAGTCAAAATTCAAGGAAATTGCCGCCAAACCTGTCCCGCTCCATCTTGATGTCTAAAGACTGGCCAGTGATAGAAAAAGACTAAAAAAAAGCTAAGTCTTTCTTTTCTTTTTTTGTTTCTTGCATGTGATTGTCTATATGTTTTTAGTTATTTTCCGTTATTTGTTTCTTAATTTTTGTTTAGTTTTACTAGGGTTTACTGATTTTGTTAAGAAAATAACATCTTTTAATTTCTGTTTGATAAATAAGTAATTAGATATTAATATTAGGTTTTAATAAATAGATTCTGATTAATGTTGATTTAGTAAATAAATTGATATCAAAATTAGTATAATTGGATTTTCAGTGTGATTTTAATTGTTTGTTTCATTAGCTTCTGATATTAGTTCGATTCTGATAGTTGTTAGTGTTAATTAGTTTAAGTACTTTAATTGACAGTAATTAGTTGATTTGGTTATAGCTATTAGGTTCCTAATCGTTAGTTAATTCAATTGTTAAATTCTGATTAGTTTTGATAATTAGGGTCATATTAGTTAAATCTGATAGTTAAATAATTCAGGGGGTAAAAGGGCAAAAGGGCAGTAGGTTACTTAGTAAAACAATCAAATTTCAGGGGTGTTTTGGGAATCTTAAAAGCAGCCATTAGTAATAAATCAAAGGAAGTGGGGGTAGTTTGGGTATAGGAAAATGGCAATGGGGTAGATTTTTAAGAGAAGTGAGGGCAAATAGGGCATTGCACTAGGTTAGAAGATTCTAGATTGGGGTGTTAGCATAATTTTTCATAAATAAGGTTAGTTAATTGAATTACAAGTAAAAGAATAAGCATATAAGTGAAATAAAAGAGGGAGTAATAAATAAATTCTGAAACTTGAAATTCCCTCCAAATCTAACTCTATAAATAGGCATAGATATGCCTCATTTTACAGGTTTTGAAATCAGAAAAAATATCCATCAAGTAATTTCTGCCTTTTTATCCAATTTTTGAAAGTCTTACTTCTGAAACTCAAAAACATTAGAATTAGTAGAAATATCCAAAAATCCACTATTTCATTGACCTTTAGTTCAGTTTGAAGGCTGTATGTTGATTTGATCTCGATCTAATACTTGAAATTCCGTAAAATTGCACTGGATAATCGAAGTGTGATTTCTTCTGGTTTTAAATCTCTTGCTTTGGTTTGAAACCTGGGTGTTGTGAGGTTGTGTTGGAGTTGAGATAGCTTGATGATGTTGCTGTTTGAATTGCTACTGACCTTTCGTTTTTTCCTTTCTATTCCTCCAGGTACACATCTGTATCTATGCTGTGATTTTGAGTTCAAAATATGGAATACAATATCTGTTGACGATCCTTTTGAATTTCTGTACTTAGTCATAGTTTGAATTGTATCAATTTTAGATTTTCTAGACAATATTTGTATTTTAAACTTGGACCGATGGACTGATAATCATTTAATTGTTAGATACAACATAGTTCTATTACTGTGTAGGATGATCTTATAGGTAATTTTTTTAGTTCAATGTTGTATTGTGTGTTTGAACTTTCAGAATGTTTGGAATGTTTGGATTAGTATTTGACTATATTAATATGTTTGAAGTACTAGGATCCTTTATAATAATAGAGTAAATTGATAGATTTGGATTTTATTTAATATAGTATGTAAAATCTGGAAGTGTTTCATTAAGCTGCCTATTGTTTAATTTTCATTCTAGTATAGAAATTAACAAATGCAAATAGTAATGTGTTTAAGTGTTTTTTT
This sequence comes from Nicotiana glauca, assembly GCA_026770625.1. Taxonomy (NCBI): domain Eukaryota; kingdom Viridiplantae; phylum Streptophyta; class Magnoliopsida; order Solanales; family Solanaceae; genus Nicotiana; species Nicotiana glauca. The sequence continues at coordinate 28,932 of MU773570.1, forward strand.
AGCATACTAATAATTTCTGGTAGTTCAGTTGTTCATTAGAATTTTGAACTAATAATAATAGTTAAAATCTGTTTTGAAAGCAGTAGGTTTAGCATTAATAAAATCATTTCAATTTTTTTTTATAATCCAAGCTTTTGTGTTCGTTTATTTGCTGATCACTGAGAACGCACTTATAAGTAGTAAAAAACAATGTTAATAGTTAATAAATTTTAAACTTGTTCCAAAATGATTCATTCCTTTGCCCTTTATTTGGTATTATACTATACCGTTATTCGTCTCGGCTGGATCAGAAGCCCAAGGGAGAAGTAACATAATTAGTGAAATTTTTGGGCCAGCAATTCCAGGCCCAGAACTGCAAAGAAATATTATTAAAAGTCCAAATAGAATAAATGCATATTAAGAAAATAAGGAAATTAAATTCATAGTCATAGGTTAATTAACTTTTAGAGACAAAAAAATTATAGTTACTTTTAGGTTGGCCTTTTAAATAAAAATGAGACGAGCCTCACCAAATCAAATACAATAATTGCGGGGCCCTCAATAAATTGCTTATTAAAAATACTAAAAATTGGAAGAACTGTTTAACGAATTTCACAGTCTTTCCCAAAGATAATAAACACGTAGTCACTTTAGGCGCATATGTTAATAATATTATTTTCTCAAATACGGTTGCACATTTATGTGATCCAAATTCAAATCTCAACGAAGACGAAATGTGTTAAAAGCCACGGGCGTACTGGTACGGCGTGGTTCGAGATACATTTTTACGATGTTGTAATTTTTGTAAAATAAATAATAAATATAAATATAAAAGCGGGTTATTAATAAAAAGCACATAAAAATAGAACATGTATTGAAATCAGATAAAAATTAAATACAGCAGTTGAGCGACCGTGCTAGAACCACAGAATCTGGGAATGCCTAACACCTTCTCACGGGTTAACAAAATTTCTTATCCGGATTTCTGGTTCGTGGACTGTTAACAGAGTCATATTTTTCTCGATTCGGGATTCAACCGATGACTTGGGACACCATTAATCTCCCAAGTGGCGACTCTGAATAAATAATAATAAATCCCGTTCTAATTGTCCTTTAATTGAAAAAACTCCTTTACGCTCTTCACGAGATGTATTAATCGTAAAAAAAGAGGTGTGACAGCTCTGGCGACTCTGCTAGGGATAATAAACCCAGAACTTTGGTTCAGGGTTTAAGAATTCGAGCTCGGAATAATTGTTGTATTTGTTTATATCTGATTTCCCTAAATGCTCATGATTAATGTGCTAAATGTTTACCGCTTTGATATTATTTGAATTGTATATAAACTGTGCCGAAAACCCTTCTCTTCTCACCTCCGGGGATGTGCTTACTGGTTGAGACTCCCTATTCTGTTAGTGTCAATACCCTGAAATAAGAAAGAGGCCGGACAAGTTACTAAGCCGGATGGCCTTTTGGTTCCCGGTACGTAGCCCCCTCCTCGACTCGAGTTGTCCGCTCGGGTACACAGTCTAGAACATATAACTAGGTTTTGAACTTAGAATAGGGACGTTTATTTGCATCATGTATGACTTAGGGGATTCAACACAGGGGTTGGGTCCGTCTAGGACATGTAACCAAATATGAAAAGACCACCATGAAATACTTTTACGTGTTGCATTTATTTGTCTCGGGCCTACATGCTGACCGTTTTTTTTTTAAATTTTTTTTTTGAAATTGAGAAAAAGAGGAAAAGGAGAAAAATAATAGTAATTGTTTAGTTTTAGAAAAACCGATATCTAAATACTGTCGAAACTCTGCTGAAATTTTGTAAAAAAAAGGGGGGGTTGAAAAATAGAAATGTTTTGATTTTTAATAATTCGTTTTACTAAAGCAAAGGAAAAATATAAAAGAGTTTTTATTTTGAACTATTGAAAATAAATAAAAAAAATCATTATTTTGTCTTGTTTTCAAAAATTAAAATATATATAGTTTGTTTTTCCAATAAAAATGAAAATGAAAATTTTTGCTTTAAAATAGTTTTGTTATTTTATTTTTCCAAAAAAAAAAATAGAAATGAAAAATGGTCTGTTTTAAAATAGTTTGCCTGAACTACGCTGGTTTGATTCTCACCAAGTGTGAGATATATAGGCAACCCTTGAAGGGTGTAACCACACCTTTTTGCAAAAAAATAGCCAAAAATATCCATTTTATTTTGTCATAAATAAATCAAGTGATGCCGTTTTGTCAAAATAGCCAAATGTCCCAAAAGGGCGCCGGAAGGCTGTTTTTGAAAATGGCCAATTTGAATCATTTCCTAATGGTTAGCGGGCACAGCCATAAAATCTTCTCTTGGAAGTGCTGAAAGGCCGTATCGGCAAAGTAGTTTTTTTTACTTGTAAAAATTAGAATTGAAAAACAAAATATATATATAGTGCTTTTCTTTTACGTCATAAATAAATGATGAAATCACCTTAATAAATGTGTAGGATGAGCACGGCTCAAAATGAATCATTTTTGCATATGATCCCTTTGGAGTTACGTCTGTGGTGGAATGATCTAGGAAGTGAAGGGCAAGATGAAGTTAAGAAATATTTGAAAGGTCTCACCGGTTTGCTAGATATTGTGCCTCGGGGAGATATTGTCAAAGCATTGATTACATGTTG